>VMDO01029336.1:0-22764 GCA_007922755.1 Pedetes capensis | reverse complement strand
TGTGATGGTTAGAGTTAGGGTTATGGTTTAGGTTTAGGTTTAGGTTTCATTTTAGTTTGGGTTAGGGTTAGGGTTAATTTAAGGTTAGGGTTAGGGTTACAGTTATGGTTATGGTTATGGTTAGGGTTTAGGATTATGGTTAGTGTTAGGAGTTAGGGTTCAGGTTAGTGTTAGGGTTAGATAGGACTAGGGATAGGGTTAGTTTATGGTTAGGGTTATGGATAGGATTTTGGGTTAGGTTTAAGTTTATTGTTAAGTTTAGAGTTAGGGGTAGGGCTAGGGTTAGGGTTAGGATAATGGTTAGTGTTAGGAGTCAGGTGTAAGGATAGGGTTAGGATTAGTGATAGGTTAGGGTTAGTCTTGGGGTTAAGGTTAGGGTTAGGTTTAGGGTTAAGTTTAGGGTTAGGATTAATGTTAGATTTACAATTTAGGATCAGGATAAGGTTTAGGTTCAGGTTTAAAGTTAGGGTTAAGGTTAGGTTTAGGTTTAGGCTTGGGGTTAAGATTAGGTTTAGGGTTAGGTTACGGTTTCTGTTAAGGTTAGGATTCAGGGTTAGGATAAAGTTTAGTTTTAGGGTTAGGATTAGGGTTAGATAGGGTTAAGGTTAGGGTTATATTTAGGTTATTGTTAGGGTTATGTGTAGGGTTAGGGTTAGGATTTTGGACAGGGATGTGATGTGTGCAGTGGTGTGGGTTAGGTAGGGTTAGGGCTTGTGTTTAGGGTTAGGGTTAGGGTTAGATTTAAGTCCAAATATATATCTGAATTTATCTGTGAAACTTGTCATGAACATGCCTGGGTCTTTGAAATCTTGTTCAACTCTGTCAAAGAAGTCTTCCAGATGAATGTCTTTTCACCTGCTTGCATGGTTAGGGTTAGGGTTAGGGTTAAGGTTAGGTTAGGGTTAGGGTTTGGCTTAAGTTTAGGGTTAGGGTTCACATTAGGTTTAGTATTAGGTTTAGGTTTAGGGTTAGGGTTGTGGTCAGGGATGGGATCTGTGCATGGGTGAGGTTGAGAGTGAGGATTAGGTTTATCGTTAGTGTTAGAGATTGGTGTTATATTTAGGTTTAGGGTTAGGTAGTGTTAGGTCAGAGTTAGGGTTAGGGTTAAGCTAGTGTTGGGTTTATGGTTAGGGTTATGGGTACATTTATGGTTAGTGTTAGATTAGGGTTAACCTTATGGTTAGTGTTAGGGGTTACATCTAGGGTTAGGGTTATTTGTATTTAGGGTTAGGGTTACGGTTATGTTTAGGTTTAGGATGTGGGTTAGGATTTAGGGTAGGATTAGGTTTAAAGTTAGGATTATGGTTATGGTTATGGTTAGAGTTGGGGTTAGGTTTCAGGATAGATTTTAGGATTAGGGTTAGCCTCATGGTTAGTGTCAGGAGTTAGGGCTCGTGTTAGTGTTTGGTTTAGTTAGGGTTAGGTTTAGGTTTGGGTTAGGGTTAGGGTTAATTGGTGAGGGTTAATTTTAGTGTTAGTGTTATTGTTAGGGTTAGAGTAAGGTTTAGGCTTATGTTAATGTTACTATTTAGGGCTAGGGTTAGGGTGCAGTTAGGGTTAGGGTTAGTTTTAGGATTTAGGGTTAGTGTTAAGTTTAGTGCTAGGGTTAGGGTTAGGGTTATGTTAGGGTTAAGGTTATTGTTAGTGTTATGATTAGGTTTAGCCTTATGATTAGTGTTAGGTGTTAGGTTTAGGTTTAGTTTTATTTGGAAGTAGGATTAGGGTTAGGGTTAGTTTCATGGTTAGTGTTATGGTTAAGATTAGTCTCATGTTTAATGTTAGGGTTTAAGGCTATGATTAGTGCTAGTGTTTGGTACGGTTAGTGTTAGAGTTAGGGTAAGAGTTAGGTCCACATATATATCTGACTTTATATGTGAAATGCTGTCATGTACCTGCGTGGGTCTTTGATATCTTGTTCAACTCTGCTGAAGAAGACTTCAAAATGAATGTCTTTTCACCTGCTTGCATGGTTAGGCATAGGTTTAGGGTTAGGTTTAGGGTTACATTTAGGGTTAAGGTTAGGGTTTAGAATTAGGGTTATCCTTATGGTTAGTGTTAGTATTTATGGTTAGGCTTAGTGTTAGGTTCAGATAGGGTTAGGGATAGAGTTTGTTTAGGGTTATGGTTAGGTTTAGGTTTAGGGTTAGGGTTATGTTTAATGTTATCATTAGGGATAGCCATATGGTTAATGTTAGGTGTTAGGTCCAGGTTTAGTGTTATGGGTAAGTAGGTTCAGAGTTAGAGTTAGGGTTAAAGTTTAGGCTTAGGTTTAGTGTTATTTGTTAGGGCTAGGGTTAGGTTTAGGGTTAGGGTAAGGGTGGTAGTCAAGGATGTGTTTTGTGTGTGGGTGAGTTGAGGGTGAGTGCTAGGCTCATGTAAGTGCTTGGGATTAGTGTTAGTTTTAGTTTTAGGTTTAGGTAGGGTTAAGTTTAGGGTTAGGGTTAGGCTTAAGTTAGGGTTAGGGCTAGGGTTATGGTTATGGTTAGTGTTATGATTGTTGTTGTTGTTGTTAGGTGCCGTCGAGTTGGTATCCGACTCATAGCGTCCCTCTGTACAAAGGGAAACACTATTGTCAGTGCTTCTCTGCTGTGCATAGGGTTTTCAATGGCAGATTGATTTTTGGGAGGGGCTTGCCAGGTCCTTCTCCCAAGTGTTATGATTAGGGTTAGCCATATGCTTAGTGTTAGGGATTAGGTCTAGATTTAGTGTTATGGGTAGGTAGGTTTAGAGTTAGGGATAAGTTTAGGGTTAGGTTAGGGTTAGGGTTAGGATTTAGGATTAGGGTTAGGGTTAGGATTTAGGGTTAGGGTTAAGTTTAGTGTTAGGGTTAGGGTTAGAGCTATGTAGGGTTCACGTTAGTGTTAGTGTTAGAGTTAGGTCTCAATATATATATCTGACTTTATCTGTGAAATTCTGTCATGAACATGCCTGGGTCTTTAAAATGTTGTTCAACTCTGTTGAAGAAGTCTTCAAAATGAGTGTCTTTTCACCTGCATGAATGGTTAGATTTAGGGTTAAGTTCAGGGTTAGGGTTAGGTTTAGGTTAAGGTTAGGTTTTCGGTTAGGGTTAGGGTTTAGGATTAGGGTTAGACTTATGCTTAGTGTTAGGAGGTACAGCTAGGGTTAGTGTTAGGGTTACGTAGGGTTAGGGTTAAGGTTAGGTTGGGCTATGGTTAGAGTTAGGATTTAGGGTTAGGCTTAAGTTTAGCATTAGGATTAGTGTTAGTGTTATACTTAAGGTTAGGTTTAGGGTTGGGTCAAGGACGGGTTCTGTGCATAGGTGCAGTTGAGGGTGAAGGTTAGGGTTTTGGTTAGTGTTAAGGATTAGTGTTAGGTTTAGTTTTAGGGTTTGGTAGGGTTAAGTTTAGTGTTATGGTTAGGGTTAAGTTAGGGTTAGGATTAGGGTTAGGGTTAGGCTTAGAGTTATGGTTAGTGTCATGATTTGTGTTAGTCTTGTTAGTGTTATGGGTTAAGTCTAGGTTTAGTTTTATGGGTAGTTAGGGTTAGGGCAGGGATAGGTTTAGGATTAGATTAGGTTTAGGGTTAGGATTCAGTTTTAGGTTTAGGTTTTGGATTAGGATTCAGGTTAGGGGATGGTTTAGGTTTGGGGCTAGGGTTAGGGTTAGAGTTTAGCAGTAGGGTTAGCTGTATGGTTAATGTTAGGAGTTAGGGCTCGGGTTAGTGTTAGGGTTAGGTAGCGTTAGGTTTAGGTTTAGGTTAGGGTTAGGTTTAGTATTTAGCATTAGTGTTAGGGTTTGGCTTAGGGTTAGGTTTATGTGTCTGGATAGGGTTAGGTGTTAGGTCTAGGTTTAGTATGGATAGTGAGGGATGTGTTTAGCGATAGGTTTAGGATTAGGTTAGGATTAGGGTTAGGATTTAGTGTTAGGATTAGGTTTTGGGTTAAGATTCGGATTAGGGTTAGGGTTAGGGTTGGATTTAGGGCTAGATTTAGAGTTTAAGATTAGCTTTATGGTTAGTGTTAGGAGTTAGTGCTCGGGTTAGTGTTAGGGTTAGGTAGAGTTAGGGTTAGTTTTAGATTAGGCTTTGGTTTAGGATTTATTGTTAGTGTTATTGTTAGTGTTTGGTTTATGTTTAGGTTTATATTTATGGTTAGGGTTAGGGGTTAGTGCTATGGTTAGGGTTAGGATGAGGGTTAGTTAGGGTTAGGTTTTAGGGTTAGAGTTAGGGTTATGGTTGGGTTATGATTAGGTTTAGGGTTATGCTTGGGATTTAAGATTAGTTTTAACCTTATGATAGTGCTAGGGGTTAGGGCTAGGTTTAGTGGTTAGGCGTAGGTTGGGTTAGGGTTAGGGTTAGGTTTAGGCTAGGGGTTGGGTTTGGATTTAGGGTTATGGTAAACCTTAGGGTTCGTTTTAGGGTTAGTGTTAAGTAAGGTTAAGTTTAGTGTTAATGTTAGGGTTAGGGTTTGTTTATGGTTAGGGATATGGGTACAGTTAGTGTTAGGGTTAGGGTTATGGTTAGGGTTATGTTAGGGTTAGGGTTAGGTTTGGGGTTAGGTTTAGGGTTCTGGTTAGTGTTATGATTAGGGTTAGCCTTATGGTTAGTGTTAGGGGTTATGGCTAGTGTTAGGGTTAGGTGTAGATATAGTTAGGTTTAGTGTTATATTTAGGGTTAGGTTATGTTTAGGGATAGGTTTAGGAAATAGGGTTAGGATTAGATTTAGGTTTAGGAATAGCATTAGGGTTAGGGTTTAGGATTAGGGTTAGCCTTATTTTAGTGTTAGGAGATAGTGCTACAGTTAGTGTTAGGGTCAGGTAGGGTTTGGTTTAGAGTTTGGTTAGGGTTAGTGGTAGGGTTAGGATTTAGGGTTAGGACAAGCTTTAAGTATAGCCCTGGGGTTAGAGTTAGGTAGGGTTTAGGTTAGGGTTATGTTTAGGGTTAGGTGTAGGGTTATGTTAATAGTTTTGGTCAGGGATGGGATGTGTGCAAGGGTGAAGGTTAGGTTACAGTTAGGGTTGCGGTTTAGGTTTAGGGTTCAGGTTAGTGTTACAGTTAGAGTTAGGTAGGGTTAGGGTTAGGTTTATCATTAGAGATAGGTCCAAGTATATATCTGACTTTATCTGCAAAACACTGTCACGAACATGCCTGGGTGTTTGAAATTTTGTTTCAACTGTGTTGAAATAGTCTTCAAAATGACTGCCTTTTCACCTGCTTGCATGGTTAGGATTTACAACAACATTCATCCTTGTGCACATTGCCCTGTCCTTGGTATGGCAAAAGAAACATGTGTGTGTATGTCTGCAATCCTGGGTTGTCCATGGTGTAACAGGTGAAATAATGTTCCTCTTTGATAATTTTGTGTTACCTATGACCTCCTTCAACATAGCTTCTTTAGCTTTTGTTCTAGAAGCAGATCCACAAATTCACTGATTCTCATTACACTCAATAGTGTTAGGGTTTGGGTTAGGGTTAGGTTTAGGGTTTAGGATTAGGTTTAGCCTTATAGTTAGTGTTAGGAGTTAGGGCTAGGGTTATTGTTAGGGTTGGGTAGGGTTAGGGTTAGGTTTAGGATTTAGGGTTAGGCTAAAGTTTAGGGTTAGCTTTGGTGTTAGTGTTAGGGTTAGGTTTACGTTTAGGGTTAGGGTTAGGATTGTGGTCGGGGATAGGATCTGTGCATGTGTTAGGGTGAGGGTGAGCATTAGGGTCATGGTTAGTGTTATGGATTACTGTGAGGTATAGATTTAGAGTTTGGTAGGGTTAGGGTTAGGTTTGGGGTTAGGATTAGGGTTTTGATTAGTGTTATGATTAGGGTTAGCCTTATGGTTAGTGTTAGAGGTTAGGGCTAGTGTTAGTGTTATGTGCAGATAGGGATAGGTTTGGTGTTATGTTTAGGGTTAGGCTTAGGATTTAGGGTTAGGGTTAGGTTTAGGTTTAGGACTAGTGTTAAGGTTAGGGTTTAGGATTAAGGTTAGCCTTATGTTTAGTGTTAGGAGTTAGTGCTACAGCTAGTGTTAGGGTCAGGTAGGGTTCGGTTTAGTGTTAGGGTTATGGTTAGGGTTAGGATTCAGTTTTAGGGTTAAGTTTAGGGTTAGAGTTATGTAGGGTTAAGGTTAGGGTTAGGGTTAAGTTATAGTTAGGATTATTGGTGGGGTTAGTGTTAGGGTTATAGTCAGGGATGGGATGTGTGCTGGGTGAGGGTTAGGATTCAGGTTAGTGTTAGGATTATGGTTACTTTTAGGGTTAGGGTTAGGGTTAGGGTTAGGTTTAGGCTTGTTTAGGGGCTAGTGTTAAGGTTATGGTTAGGGTTAGGGTTAGGTTTAGGTTAGGGTTAGGTCCAAATATATATCTGATTTTTTCTGTGAAACTCTGTCATGAACATGCCTGGGCAATTGAAATCTTGTTCATCTCTGTTGAAGAAGACTTGAAAATGAATGCCTTTTCTCCTGATTGCATGGTTAGGACTTACAGCAACATTCATCCTTATTCACACTGTCTTGTCGTTGATATGGCAAAAGAAACATGTGTGTGAATGACGGCAATCCTGTGTTGTCCATGGTGGAACAGTTGAAATGATGTTCCTCTTAAATAGTTTTGTGTTATTTAGGACCTCCTTCCACACAGACTCTTTAGATTTTCTTCTAAAAACAGATTCACATATACACTGATCCCCATTACACTCAATAGGGTCAGTGTTAGGTTTAGGTTTAGCGTTAGAGTTAGGGTTGGGTTCAGGGATGGGATATTGCATGGGTGAGGTACAGGTTAAGGTTAGGGTTAGTGTTAATGTTAGGGATTAGGGTAAGGTTTAGGTTTAGGTAGAGTCAGGGTTAAGGTTAGGGTTAGGGTTAGGGCTATGGTTAGTGTTTAGGATTAGGGTTAGCCTTAGGTTTAGTGTTAGGGGTTAGGGTTAGGGTTAGTGTTAGTGTTATGTAGGGTTAGGATTAAGGTTAGGTTTAGTTTTAGGTTAGGGTTATGATCAGGGTTATGGTTAGGGTTAGGGTTGTGTTCAGGGATGGGATCTGTGCATTTGTGAGGTTAGGGTTAGCCTTATGGTTATTGTTAGGGGTTAGGGCTAGTTTTAGTGCTAGTATTTTGTAGGGTTAAGTTTAGAGTTAGGTTTATGGTCACATTAGGGATAGTATTATGGTTAGGATTTAGGGTTAGGGTTAGGTTAAGTGTAAGGTTAGGTTTAGAGTTATGTAGGTTTAAGGTTAGGGTTAAGTTTCGAGTTAGGTTTAGATTATGGTTAGGGATTTTAGGGTTAGTGTTAGGGTTAGGTTTAAGGTCAGATTTAGGTTTAGTTAGGGTTAAGGTTAGGCTATGTTTAGGTGTAGGTTTAGTGTTTTAGAGCTTTGTCCAAGTATATATCTGTGAAACTCTGTCAGGAACATGCCTGCATCTTTGAAATATTGTACAACTGTTTTGAAGTAGTCTTCAAATTTAATGCCTTTTCACCTGCTTGCATAGTTAGGTTTTACAGTAGCATTCATCCTTGTGCACAATGCCCTTTTCTGGGTATGGCAACAGAAACATTTGTGTGTATATCTGCAATTCTGCATTATCCAAGGTGGAACATATGAAATATTCTTCCTCTTAGATAATTTCGTATTACCTATGACCTTCCTCATCAAAGCTTCCTTAGCTCTTGTTCTAGAAGAAGATCCAGAATTACACTGATCCCCATTACCCTCAATAGGGTTAGGCTTTTGATGAGGATTATGTAGGATTAAGGTTAGTGTTAGGGTTAGGTTATAGTTAGGGTTGTGGGTAGGGTCAGGTTTAGGGTTGTGTTCAGGGATGGGATCTGTGCATGGGTGAGGGGTAGGATTAGGGTTAGGTTGAGGATTTAGGGTTACATTTTCTGTTAGGTTTAGGGTTAGGTTAGGGTTATGGTTAGGGATTGGGTTAAGGTTAGTGTTAGTGTTAGGGTCAGATTAGGTCCAAATATATACCCGACTTTATCTGTGAAACTCTGTCATGAACATGCTTTGGTCATTGAAATCTTGTTCAGCTCTGTCAAAGAAGACTTGAAAATAAATGCCTTTCCTCCTCTGCTTGCATGGGTAGGACTTACAGCGACATTCATCCTTGTTCACAATGTCCTGTTGTTGATATAGCAAAAGAAATATGTGTGTGAATGATGGCAATCCTGTGTTGTCCATGGTGGAACAGTTGAAATAATGTTCCCCTTAGATAGTTTCATGTTACCTAGGATCTCCTTCAACACAGATTCTTTAGCTTTTTCTCTAGAAGCAGATTCACATATATACTGATCCCCATTACACTCAATAGGGTCAGTGTTAGTGTTAGGGTTAGGTTTAGGTTTAGGGTTAGGATTAGGGTTGTGTTCAGGGATTTTATATGTGCATGGGTGGGGTGTGGGTTAGAGTTAGGGTTAGATTTATGTTTAGGTTTAGGTATAGTCAGGGTTAGGGATAGGGTTAAAGTAAGGTTAGAGTGATGCTTAGGTTTAAGGCTATGGTTAGTGTTTAGGATTAGGGTTAGCCTTAGGTTTAGTGTTAGGGGTGAGGGCTAGCGTTAGTGTTAGTGTTATGCAGTGTTAGGATTAAGGTTAAGTTTAGTTTTAGGTTAGGGTTATGGTTAGGTTTGGGGTTATTTTCAGGGATGGGATCTGTGCATGTGTGGGGTTAGGGTTAGTGTCTGTGTTAGTGTTAGGGTTAGGGTTAGACTTATGGTTCGCGTTAGTGGTTAGGGCTACTGTTAGGTAGGGTTAAGTTTAGGGGTAGGTTTAGGGTCAGGTTAGGGTTAGTGTTTTGGTTAGAATATAGGGTTAGGGTTAGGTTTAGGTGTAGGGTTATGGTTAGAGTTAGGTAGGGTTAAGGTTAAGGTTGGGTTTTGAGTTAGGTTTAGGTTATGGTAATGGTTACTTATAGGGTTAGGGTTAGGGTTTTCATCAGAGATGGGATCTGTGCAGGTGTGTGTTTTAGGTTATGGTTAGGCTTAGGGTTTAGGGTTAGCATTCAAGTTAGCCTTAGTGTTAGGGTTAGGTTAAGTTAGGGTTGGGGTTAGGTTTAGGCTTTTGGTTAGTGTTAGGGGTTAAGGCTAGGGTTAGGGTTAGTGTTAGGGTTAGGGTTAGTTTAGGGTTATGGTTAGGATTTAGGTTTAGGGTTAAGTTTAGCATTAGGATTAGAGTCAGAGTTTGGTTTGGTTAGGGTTATGGTTAGGTTATGGTTAGGGGTATGGTTAGTGTTAGTTTTAGACTTAGGTCCAAATATATATCTTTGAAACTCTGTCAGGAACATGCCTTTGTCTTTGAAATCTTGCACAACATTTCAAATTGGTCTTCAAAATGCATGACTTTTCACCTGCTTGCATGGTTAGATTTTACAGCAGCATTCATTCTTGTGCACAATGCCCTTTCCTGGGTATGGCAACAGAAACATTTGTGTGTATGTCTGCAATCCTGCACTGTCCAGGGCAGAACATTTGAATTAATCTTCCTCTTAGATAATTTCGTGTTACCTACGACCTCCTTCATCAAAGCTTCTTTAGCTCTTGTTCTAGAAGAAGATCCAGAATTACACTGATCCCCTTTACACTCAATAGGGTTATGGCTTTGGTGAGAGTTAGGTAGGGTTAAGGTTAGGGTTAGGGTTAGGTTATAGTTAGGGGCATGGGTAGGGTTAGGTTTAGGGTTGTGTTAAGGGATGGGATCTGTGCATGGGTGAAGGGTAGGATTAGGGTTAGGTTTAGGGTTTTGGGTTACATTTTCTATTAGGTTTAGGGTTAGGTTTGGGTTATGGTTAGGGATAGGGTTAAGGTTAGTGTTAGTGTTAGGGTTCAGATTAGGTCCAAATATATACCTGACCCTATTTTTGAAACTCTGTCATGAACATGCCTGGGTCATTGAAATCTTGTTCAACTCTGTCAAAGAAGACTTGAAAATGATTGCCTTTCCTCCTCTGCTTGCATGGGTAGGATTTACAGCAACATTCAATCTTGTTCACAATGTCCTGTTGTTGATATAGCAAAAGAAATATGTGTGTGAATGACGGCAATCTTGTTTTGTCCATGGTGGAACAGTTGAAATAATGTTCCCCTTAGATAGTTTCATGTTACCTAGGATCTCCTTCAACATAGATTCTTTAGCTTTTTTTTTCTTGAAGCAGATTCACATATATACTGATCCCCATTACACTCAATAGGGTTAGTTTTAGTGTTAGGGCTAGGTTTAGGTTTAGGGTTAGGGTTAGGGTTCTATTCAGGGATGTGATATGTGCGTGGGTGGGGTGAGGGTTGGTGTTCGGTTTAGGGTTAGTGTTAGAGATTAGGCTTAAGTATATGTTTAGGTTTAGGTATAGTCAGTGTTAGGGTTAGGGTTATTGCTAGGCTTATGCTTAGGTTTAGGGCTATGGTTAGTGTTTAGGATTAGAGTTAGCCTTAGGTTTAGTGTTAGGGGTGAGGGCTAGCGTTAGTGTTAGTGTTATGTAGGGTTAGGATTAGGGTTAGGTTTAGTTTTAGGTTATGGTTATGGTTATGGTTATGGTTGTGTTCAGGGATGGGATCTGCGCATGTTTGGGGTTAGGGTTAGTGTTAGTGGTAGGGTTAGGGTTAACCTTATGGTTAGTGTTAGGGTTTAGGGCTAGTGTTAGCGCTTGTGCTAGGTAGGGTTAAGTTTAACGTTTGGTTTAGGGTCAGGTTAGGGTTAGTGTTTTGGTTAGGATTTAAGGTTAGGGTTAGGTTTATGTGTAGGGTTAGGGTTAGAGTTAGGTATGGTTAAGGTTAGGGTTAGGTTTTGAGTTAGGTTTAGGTTACGGTTAGGGTAGTTGTAGGGTTTGCATTAGGGTTTTGGTCAGGGATGGGATCTGTGCAGGGGTGTGTGTTAGGTTATGGTTAGCATTAAGGTTTAGGGTTAGTGTTTGGGTTAGCCTTATTTTTAGGGTGATGGTTAGGTTAGGGTTAGGGTTAGGTTTAGGCTTTTGGTTAGTGTTAGGGGTTAGAGCTAGGGTTAATTTAGGGTTATGGTTAGAATTTAGATTTAGGTTTAGGTTAGAATTTAGGTTTAGGTTTAGGGTTAGGGTCAGAGTTAGGTTTGGTTAGTGTTAGGGTTAGGTTATGGTTAAGGGTAGGGTTAGTGTTAGGTTTAGAGTTAGGTTTAAATATCTGTCTGTGAAAATCTGTCAGGAACATGCCTGGGTGTTTGAAATCTTGTACAACTCTATTGAAGAAGTCTTCAAAATGAATGCCTTTGCACCTGCTTGCATGGTTAGGTTTTACAGCAGCATTCATCCTGTGTACAATGCCAGTTGCTGGGTATGGCAATAAAAACATTTGTGTGTGTATCTGCAATCCTGTGTTGTTCAAAGCAGAATATTTGAAATAATCTTCCTCTTAGATAATTTGCTGTTACCTACAACCTCCTTCATCAATGCTTCTTTAGTTCTTGTTCTAGAAGCAGATCCACAATTACACTGAACCCATCATACTCAGTATGGTTAAGGTTTTGGTTAGGCCAAGGGTTATCTTTAGGTTTAGGGTTATGGTTAGGGTTGTGGTCAAGGATTAGGGATCTGTGCATGGATGTGTGTGAGGGTGAGGTTTAGGGTTATGATTAGTGTTAGAGATTAGGTTTAGTGTTAGGTTTAGGGTTAGGCAGGTTTAGGGATATGGTTAGGGTTAGGGTTAAGTTAGGGTTAGGTTTAGGGTTTACAACTAGGGTTCGCCTTATGGTTAGTGTTACAATTTAGGGCTAGGGTTAGTGGTAGAGTTAGGTAAGGTTATGGTTAGATTATGGTTAGTGTTAGGATTTAAGGTTAGGATTAAATTTAGGGTTAGGGTTAGGGCTGTGGTCAGGGATGGGATGTACATGGGTGATGGTGAGGTGACGTTTAGGTTTATGTTTAGTTTTAGTGATTAGGGTTAGGTTTAGGTTTTGGTTTAGGGAGGGTTAGTGTTATGGTTAAAGTTAGGTTTAGGTTTAGGGTTAGGATTTATGGTTAGGATTAGGTTTTGGGTTAGGGTTAGGGTTAGAGTTAGGTAGGGCTAAGGTTAGGTTTAGGGTTAGGTTATAGTTAGGGTTATAGGTAGGGGTAGGTTTAGGGTTGTGTTCAGGGATGGGATCTGTGCATGGGTGATGGTAGGATTAGGGTTAGGGTTACATTTTCTGTTAGGGTTAGTGTTAGGGTAGGGTTATGGTTAGGGTTATGATTAATGTTAGTGTTAGGTTTAGGGTTCAGATTAGGTCCAAATATATATCTGCCTCCATCTGTGAAACTCTGTCATGAACATGCCTTGGTTGTTGAAATCTTGTTCAACTCTATCAAAGAAGACTTGAAAATGAATGCCTTTTCTCCTGCTTGCACGATTAGGATTTATAACAGCATTAATACTTGTGCACAATGCCCTTTTCTTGGTATGGCAAAGAAGCTTGTGAGTAGATGTCTGTAATCCTGTTTTGTCCACGGCAGAATATTTGAAATTGTGTTCTTCTTAGATAATTTTGTGAATCCTATGACCTCCTTCATCAAAGCTTCTTTAGCTTTTGTTTTAGAAGCAGATACACATTTGCACTTCTCCCCATTACCCTCAATAGGGTTAGGGTTAGGGTAATGGCTAAAGTTATGGTTAGGTTTAGAGTTGTGGTCTGGGAAGGGATCTGGGTATGTGCGAGTGTGAGTGTGAGGGTTAGGATTATGGCTAGTGTTAGGTATGGGGTTTAGGGATAGGTTTCAGATTAGGTAGGTATAGAGTTAGGGTTATGTTTATTGTTAAGTTAGGGTTAGGTTTAGGGTATGGCTACCTATGGTTAGCGTTAGGGTTTAGGAATAGGGTTAGCCTTATGATTAGTGTTAGGAGTTAGGTGCAGAGTTAGTGTTAGGATTAGGTAGGGTTAGGGTTAGGGTTATGTTACAACTAGGCTTAGTTTTAGGATTTAGGGTTAGGGTTAAGTTTAGTGTTAGGGTTAGGGTTAGGTTTAGGGTTGTGGTCAGGGATGGGATCTGTGCATGTGTGAGGGTGAGGGTGAGGGTTAAGCTTATGTTTAGTGTTAGATATTAGGTTTAGGATTAGGTTTTGGGTTAGGTAGGGTTAGGGTTATTGTCAGGTTTACTCTTATGGATAGTGTTAGGGGTTAGGGCTACTGTAATTGCTGTTGTTAGGTAGGGTTACGTTTAGGGTTGGGTTGAGGTTTAGGTTAGGGTTAGGGTTATGATTTAGGTTTAGGTTTAGGTTTAGGGTTATGGGTAGGGTTAGGCAGGGTTATGGTTAGGGTTAGAGTTAGGTTATAATTAGGGTTATGGGTAGGGTTTAGTTTAGGTTTGTGGTCAGGGATGGAATCTGTGCATGAATGTAAGCTAGGATTATGGTTAGGATTAGGGTTTAGGATTAGGGTTACCCTTATGGTTAGGGTTAGGGTTGGGTTTAGGTTTAGGGTTAGATTAGGGTTAGGGTTAAGATTTAGTTTTAGGGTTATGTTTAGCATTAGGGTTAGGGTTAGAGTAGGTAGGGTTAGGGTTAGGGTTAAGTTATGGTTAGGGGTAAGGTTAGGGTTAGGGTTAGAGTTAGACACACACACACACACACACACACACACACACACACACACACACACACACATATATATATATATATATATATATATATATATATATATATATACATATCTGATGACTTTATCTGTGAAACTCTGTCCTGAACATGACTTGGTCTTCGAAATCTTGTACAGCTCTTTCAAAGAAGTCTTCAAAATGAATGCCTTTTCATGTGCTTGCATGCTTTGGTTTCACAGCAGAATGCCCTTTCCTCATATCGCAACAGGTACATATGTATGTATATCTGCAGTCCTGTGTTGTCCAAGGCGGAATTGGTGAAATAATGTTCCTCTTAGATAATTTTCTGTTACCTACGACCTCCTTCATCAAAGCATATTTAGCTTTTGTTCTAGAAGTAGATCCACAATTACACTGATCCCCATTCCTCTCAATAGTTGTAGTGTTAGGGTTAGGGCTAGGGTTATCTCTAGGTTTAGGTTTTGGGTTAGGGTTTTGGTCAGGGATGGGACCTGTTCATATGTGAGGGTGAAGGTTAGGGTTATGGTTAGTGTCAGGGATTATTGTTAGGTTTTGGTTTAGGTTTAGGTAGGGTTAGAGTTAGAGTTAGGGTTAATTTAGGGTTAGGGTTAGGTTTATGGTTAGTGTTATGATTAGCATTACCCTTATGGTTAGTGTTAGGTTTTAGCTCTAGGTTTACTGTTAGGATTAGGTAGGGTTCAGGTTAGGGTTAGGTTTAGGGTTAGATTAGGGTTAGGACTAGTGTTAGGAATTAGGGTTAGGGTTAGGGTTATGTTTAGGATTATGGTTATGTTTAGGGTTGTGGTCACGGATGGGATCTGTGCATGGGTGAGATTGACAGAGAGAGTGAGGGTTATGGTTAGTGCTAAGGATTAGGTAAAGTTTGGTTTTAGGGTTAAGTAGGCTTATGGTTATGGTTAGGTTAGGGTTAGGTTTAGGGTTAGGGTTAGGGCTAAGGTTAGGTTAGGGTTTGGTTAGGGTTAGGATTTAGGGTTAGGATTAGGGTGTGCATTAGTGTTAGGGTAATGGTTATGGTTAGGGTTTAGGATTAGTGTTAGGGTTAGTGTTAGTGTTGGGTTAGGATTATGTTTAGGATTTAGGTTTAGGGTTAAGGTGAGATTTAGGTAGGATTAGGGTTAGGATAAGTGTTAGGGTTAGGTTATATTAAAGGTAGATTTAGGGTTGAGGTTACAGTTAAGTCCAAATATATATAGGGTTAAATTAAGGTCAGGGTTAGGTTTAGGGTTAGGGTTATGTTAGATTTCTAGTGTTAGTGTTAGGGTTAGGGTTAGGGTTTTTAGGGTTAGTGTTAGGGTTTGGGTTAGGGTTATGGCTAGGGTTAGCATTATGGTTAGTTTTAGAGGTAATGTCTAGTGTTAGTGTTAGTGTTCCATAGAATTAGGTTTACGGTTAGCTTTAGGGTTAGGTTAGGGTTAGTGTTATTTTAGGATTTAGTGTTAGGATTAGATTTAGGTTTAAAGTTAGGTTTAAAGGTAGGTAGGGTTAGGGCTAATTTTAGAGTTAGGTTTATTTTACAGTTAGTGGTAGGTGTAGGTTTAGAATTAGGGATAGGTTACGGTTAGTGTTAGTGTTAGGTTTTAGGGTTAGGGTTAAGTTTATGTTTAGGGTTAGCATTAGTGTTAGCATTAGGTTTAAGTTTAGGTTTATGGTTAGAGTTGTGGTCATGGATCGGATCTGTGCATGGGTGAAGGTCAGCATGAGTTTTAGGGTTATGGTTAGTGTTAGGGATATGGTTAGATTTAGGTTTAGGGTTAGGTAGAGTTAGGGTAAGGGTTAAGTTAGGGCTATGATTAGGGCTTGGTATAGGTTTAGGGTTAGTGTTATGATTAGGGTTACCCTTATGGTTAGCATTAGGGTTTAGGGCTCAGTTTAGTGTTAGTGTTAGTGTTATGCAGGTTTTGGGTTATGGTTAGGTTTAGGTTTAGGTTAGGTTTATTTAGGATTAGGGTTAGGTTTAGGGGTTAGGGTTAGGGTTAGGTTTAGGGTTATGGTTAGTGTTATGATTAGAGTTAGCTTTATGGTTAGTGTTAGCATTTAGGGCTAGTGTTAGTGTTAGGTATAGGTGGGGTTAGTATTAGGGTTAATTTTCGGGTTAGAGAGTGTTAGGGTTAGGGTTAGGATTTAGTGTTAGGATAAGGTTTATGGTTACGATTACGGTTAGGGTTAGGGTTTAGTATTAGGGTTAGCATTATGGATAGCATTAGGAGTTACTGCTAGTGTTAGTGTGAGGGTCATCTAGGGTTCAGTTTAGGGTTAGTTTAGGGTTGCTATTAGTGATAAGATTTAGGATTAGGGTTAATTTTAGGATTAAAGTTAGGGATAGTGTTAGGTAGGTCTTAGGTTAGGGTTCGGGTTAGGTTATACTTAGGGTTATGGGTAGGGTTAGGTTTTGGGTTGTGGTCAGGAATGTGATCTGTGCATGGGTGAGGGTTATGATTACAGTTAGGATTAGGGTAGAGGTAGGGTTAAGGTTAGCCTTATGGTTAGTGTTAGGGGTTAGGGGTAGGGTTAGTGTAAGTGTTAGGTAGGCTTAGGATAAGGGTTAGGTTTAGGGTTAGTTTAGGGTTAGAGTTAGGATTAGGATTTGGGGTTAGGGTTAGGTTTAGGTTTAGGGTAACTGTTAGAGTTGGGTAGGGTAAAGTTGTTTTAGCTCAGTTGGTAGAGCGCTGCAGTCTCTGAGGTCCCATGTTCAATTTTCAGCACTGCAAAAATGGGAGAAGGACTGGCAATCCACTCCCAAGGCAATCCCGAAACAGTCAGCCATTGAAAACCCTATGTGGGACAGATAACACATGCCTTCTGTCCCAGAGTAATGGGAAGCCTCGATTAGGGGTTTGGAACTCACATTGAATAGATAGAAACAGTGATAATTTAGATTGGGAGATAGAGGATGAAACTGGATAAACACTGATATTGAGGATTTGGCTTTGGAGGAGCTACACAGAGGACAGCAGTGGGACCGCTGCCATTTCACCATCACACAGAGGGTGGATAGAATCCTAGAGACTCAGAGGGGACTTCACGCACACACACCGATGGGGGCCGGACCCAACACAGAGTGCAACCTTGGCAGCACACTCTCACCCTGCCCACGGGACACAAACTACAAACTTCGGGTGAGTCAGTTTGAGGTGGCACACGGAATCGCCATCTGTAGTGGCCACAGAGGGAACGGGGAAACTGGTGCCAGTGGTACACATCAAGAGCTGAGATGCAGCTCCCTCCCTCCTGTTTTGGCGGGACAGTTGAGAAGACGTGATCTCCAGAGACATACGGGCACACATACACCCGGATCCCAGACACACCAGAGGTGATCCAAAGTCATCCCATTGCACTGCGGAGAAATCTGGGGTTTGTGGAGGCAACTGAACCCCACACATACAGAGTGCTCCTTTTCGGCAGAGCCTAGTGGCACAATTAGTCACAATAAGAGCAGTTTTGAGTGCGATCACTGTGCACAGACAGACCTGCTGCAGATTCCCCCTGGGGTAGTTGGATATCATCCTGCCCACAAGAGGATATGGTCCTCCAAAGTGGTCTCCCAAGTGGGCAGAAAGCCATGCAATAAAAAATCCATGATAGTGGCCATATTCCCTCCATGCTGTAGGTTTTGAGGTGGAAATCTCTGTTTTGGGGAATTGGCACCCGAACTATGTGGGACAAGGAGAACTTCAGGGAGGACCCCATGGTTCCACTGCCCCTCGAACAATACAATAGATACAGAATATTTCATGGAACAGTCTCTTTGGGCACTCAGTGTTCCACTTAAACCCAGGGCATTGTGGGGTGGTCTACATTATCTACCCAATTGGCAAGACCAAGCCAGACTGCTCCTGCATATTATGTGTGAACGCTGCCACCCTGAGTTCTGTAGGGAGCACTGCTTCCTGCAGTATTGACTTCACCCAGTAGGACTGGGTGTCCACAGTTCAGATCCCACCTGCAAGAACATACAAGGGCTTTTTCTTTTCTGTTTTTTTCTGTATGGTGGTTTGAACCCAGGGTCTTGTGCCTGCTTGCTTTGTAGGTGCTAGACTACCGTGCCGCCCCCAGACCATATTTTTTGCTTTTTGAAACAGGGTCTCGCTGGGTTGCGCAGATCTCAGGCTTGTGATCCTCCAGCCTCCACCCCCCAAACCACTGGGATTCCAGGCGTGCACCACCGCACCTGACTACAGGAGTTTTTATATATATGTGGGAGTGTGTATGCATGAGATTTGGTTCTCTCTCTTTTTGTATGGCAGTTTGAACCCAGGGTCCTGTGTCTGCTTTCTTTGTAGGTGCTGGACTGCCATGCTGCACCCCGGGCCCATATTTTTTGCTTTTTGAGACAGGGTCTTGCTGGGTTGTGCAGAACTCGGGCTTGCGATCCTCCTGCCTCTGAACCCCAAGCCGCTGGGATTGCAGGCGTGCACCACCGCACCCAACTACAAGTGTTTTTATATGTGTGTGGGAGCATGTATGCATGAGATTTTTTTCTTTTTTCTCTTTTTCCTTCCTATTTTTCTTCCTTTCTTCTTTTACTCCCTTCCCTTTTTCTATTCTCCTTCTCTTTTTCTTAAGCTACATATAAGCTATATATTGTTTTAATTATTTTACCGTTAAGTCTTGACCTTAATTTTAATTTTGACAGTAATTTCTATTAGCCCCTGTCCTCTACCTCCTCTTTCCTTCTTTTCTGTCACCAGATCCCCCCTTTCTCACCCCACAGAGGAGAAACAAAATCTATTGCCTCCCTAGCCCCTAGCCCCTTTGGAGGTGGGCTGGTGGACTAAAGAGACAACCACACAGACCAAATAGCGGAGAATATACCCAGTTTATAAGCTCTAATAAGCACCAGAGATTCAGCACCACACAATCTCAAAGGAATAACAGAGGGAGAAGTTCTGCACAATCAGGAGAGACAAATTCTATTTCCTGGACCATATTATGGGCAAACAAAGTAAACCTACAAAACCCACAAAGGGGCAGGAAGGCTCCACAGATCAAAGCCCCCCAACAAATAACTCCAAGGACTCTCAATTCTTAGAGATCTCTGATTCAGAATTCAGAGTCATGGTTATAAACATGCTAAGAGAAATTAAAGCAAATACCACAAGCACACTGGAGAGCCTTGAAAGGAAGTTTTCTCACTTGGAAGCCATGCTGTCATCCCAGTTAGAAATGATAAAGAAAAACCAAGCCACTCTTCTTGATACTCAATCCAAGTTATCTGAATTGAACATGGCTAAAGAATCCTTTTCATTGAGACTGGGTGAATCTGAGCTGAGGATTTCTGATTCTCATGATGCCATAAATGAACTTACATACAAGCAGTTAGAAATGGAATCAATGATAAAGGTTTCAAAGAAAGATATCCAGGAGAACTCAGATAGAATGAAAAAATGAAACAAGAATTCAGGGCATTCCTGAAGGAGAAGAAAGATCCATTGGAGGCCTTCAAAACGTAGTAAAGGATATCCCCAAGGAAAACTTCCCAAAGATAGCAAAGGAAATGGATATATACACCACTGAGACATTCAGGACTCCTTTGAAGGCTGAGTTAAGTAGATCATCCTTTAAGTAGATCATCCTCAAGACACGTCATTGCTCACATGCTGTCATTAGAGACCAGGGAAACTATCCTGCAAGCAGCAAGACAGAAACCCCTTATTACTTATAAAGCAAAACCTATTAAAATTACTGCAGACTTCTCTATATCAACATTGAAATCTAGGAAGGAATGGACACAGGTGATTCAAATACTAAAAAAAAATCTCGCTTAGAAGTGGGTCACCACGTGCCGGCCCACATCGTGGGAGCCATGGTAGTTGACACGCTCCATGTGGAAGGTGGAAGGGGCCTCACCCAGCTCCTCCCACAGCTCTCGGTTCAGTCCGTCCTCCAGGCTGATGTCCTGTGTGTCCACGAAGCCACAGGGAAGCCCAAGGGCCCATCAAAGCGCATCTGCATCTGTGGGAACAGGACGAGGGGGAACACTGAAATTGAGCATTTGGCTTCGGAGGAGCTACACAGAGGTCAGTAGCGGGATCGCCATTCCTCCATTTCACCATCACGCAGACAGTGGGATAGGATCCTGGAGACTTGGAGGGGACTTCACACACACACCCACGGAAGCTGGACCCAACATGGAGTGCAACCTTGACATCACACTCTCACCCTGCCCACGGACACCAACTACAAGTTTTGTGTGAGTCAGTTTGAGGTGGCACACAGAATTGCCATCTTTAGCGGTATATGTCCCGCAAGCTGAGACGATGGGCTGTTGTAGGTCCCTCACTCTAGAAAATAGGGATCAGATCCATGAGAGTAGATACTTGAGGGTACAGGGAGTAATCATGGAAGGAACTGGGAAACCGGTGCCAGCAGTACGCATCCAGAGCTGAAATGTGGCTCCCTCCCTCCTGTTGTGGCAGGACAGTGGTGCAGATGCAATCTCCACAGACATATGGGCACACATACACCTGGATCCCGGACACACCAGAGGGGATCCTAAGTCATCCCACTGCAGTGTGGAGAAAGGTGAGGTCTGCAGAGGTGGCTGAGCCCCATGCAGACAGAGTACTCCTTTTTGGCAGAGCCTTGCGGGACAATTAGACACAATAAGAGCATCTTTGAGTGCAATCGCCATGCATGTACAGACGTGCTACAGATTCTCTCGGGGGAGGGTTGAATATTATCCCACCCACAAGAGGATTTGGTCCTCCCAAGTGGTCTCCCAAGTGGGCAGAAAGCCCTGCAATAAAAAAAATCCACAATAGCCATATTCCCTCCATGCATAGGCTTGGGGCCGGAAATCTCTGATATGGGGAATTGGCTCCCGAACTACGTGGGACAGGGAGAACTCCAGAGAGGACCCCACAGGTTCCACTGCCTCGCAAACAATACAATAGACACAGAATATTTTGTGGAACCATCTCTTTGGTCATTCAGTGTCCCACTTAAACCCAGGACATTGTGGGGCAATCCGTCATTTTCTACATAATTGGCAAAATCTCTATAGACTAAGACAGATTGCTCCTGCAGATTGTGTGAAAACACTGCCATCCTGAGTTGTGGAGGGAGCACTGCTTCCTGCAGTATCAACTTCACCCGGTGGAACTGGGTGTTCACAGTGCAGATTCCACCTGCAAGAATGTACAAGGGTTTTTTTCTTTTTTTTTTCTTTTCTTTTTTTTCTTTTTCTTTCTGTATGGGGATTTGAATCCAGGGTCTTACACCTGTTTGCTTTGTAGGTGCTGGACCGCTGTGCTGTGCCCCCAGCCCATATATTTTACTTTTTGAGACAGGGTCTCTCTGAGTTGCACAGGCTGCCTGTGATCTTGGGCTTGTGGTCCTCCTGTCTCCACCCCCCAAGCCACTGGGATTGCAGGCGTGCACCACCGCACCTGACTACAAGTGTTTTTATATGTGTGTGTGAGTGTGTATGCATGTTTTTTTTCTTTTTCTTTTTTTTGATTTTTTTTGTTTGTTTTTGTTGTTTTGTATGGGGGTTTGAATCCAGGGTCTTACACCTGCTTGATTTGTAGGTGCTGGACCACCACACTGCACACCCAGCCCATATTTTTTTACTTTTTGAGACAGGGTCTCGCTGAGTTGCACAGGCTGCCTGTGATCTTGGGCTTGTGGTCCTCCTGCCTCCACCCCCCAAGCTGCTGGGATTTCAGGTATATACCACCGCACCTGACTACAAGCGATTTTATATGTGGGTGGGAGCGTATGTGCATGAGTTTTTTTCTTTTTCTTCTTTTTTTTCCATTTCTATTTTCTTCCTTTCTTGTTTTACTCTCTTCCCTTTTTCTATTCTCCTTCTCTTTTTCTTAAGCTATACATGTCTTTGTATTATTTTACCCTTAAGTCTTAAGCTTAATTTTAATTTTGACAGTTATTTCTATTAGCCTCTGTCCTCTACCTCCTCTTCCTTCCTCTTCTGTCACCAGATCCCCCCCTTTTTCACCCCACAGAGGAGAAATAAAATCTATCGCTTCCCCAGCCCTTAGCCCCTTTGGAGTTGGGCTGGTGGACTAAAGAGAGAACCACACAGACCAAAAAGCCGAGAATATACCCAGTTTATAAGCTCAAATAAGTACCAGAGATTCAGCAACACACAATCTCAAAGGAATAACAGAGGGAGAAGTTCTGCACACTCAGGAGAGACGAATTCTACTTCCCAGAACATATTATGGGAAAACAAAGTAAACCTTCAAAAAAACCAAAGGGGCAGGATGGATCTGAAGGCCCTACAGAGCAAAGCCCCCCAACAAATATCTCCAAGGACTCTCAATTCTTAGAGATCTCTGATTTGGAATTCAGGGTCATGGTTATAAACATGCTAAGAGAAATTAAAACAAATACCACAAGCACCCTGGAAATCCTTGAAAAGAAGGTATCTCACTTGGAATCCGTTCTATCATCCCAGTTAGAAATGATAAGGAAAAACCAAGCAACTCTCCTGGAAACTCAATCCAAGTTAAATGAATTTACTCAGATAAAGAATCCTTTTCATAGAGACTGGGTGAATCTGAGCTGAGGATTTCTGATTCTGAAGATGCCATAAATAAACTTAAATACACACAGTCAGAAATGGAATCAATGATAAAGGCATTAAAAAAGATATCCAGGAGAACTCAGATAGAATGAAAAAATGAAACTTAAGAATTCAGGGCATCCATGAAGGAAAAGAAAGATCCACTGGAGGCCTTCAAAATCTAGTAAAGGATATCCTCAAGGAAAACTTCCCAAAGATAGTATAGGAAATGGATATATACACCACTGAGACATTCAGGACTCCTTTGAAGGCCGACTTAAGTAGATCATCCTCAAGACAAGTCATTGCTCACATGCTGTCATTAGAGACCAGGGAAGCTATCCTGCAAGCAGCAAGACAGAAACCCCTTATTACTTATAAAGCAAAACCTATTAAAATTACTGTAGACTTCTCCATATCAACATTGAAATCTAGGAAGGAATGGACACAGGTGATTCAAATCCTAAAAAAAATCTCCAGCCAAGACTAATATACCCAGCAAAATTATCTTTGAAAATAGATGACGAAGGAGGAGTCAAGATGGCGGACAGACAACACACACCTTCTGTCCCGGAGCAATAAGAAGCCTCGATTAGGGGTTTAAAACACAAATTGAATAAATAGAAACAGATAATTTAGTTTGAGAGATAAAGAATGAAACTAGGCGTACACTGAAATTAGGGATTGGGCTTCAGAGGAGCTACACAGTGGCCAGCAGCGGGACCG
>VMDO01029335.1:0-22765 GCA_007922755.1 Pedetes capensis | reverse complement strand
AGGTCAGCCTGGGCTACAGAGTGAGTTCCAGGCAAACCTCCGCTACAGAGTAAAACTCTGTCTCAAAAGAATAAAATAAAATAGCTGGTGTGGTGGCTCATACCTGTAATCCCAGCACCTCAGGAGGTGTTGTTGTTGTTGTTGTTAGGTGCCGTCAAGTCGGTATCCGACTCATAGCGACCCTCTGTACAACAGGGGAAACACTATTGTCAGTGCTTCTCTGCTCTTCATAGGGTTTTCAATGGCAGATTGATTTTTGGGAAGGGGTTGCCAGGTCCTTCTCCCAAGCCTACAGCTTCTGGTGTTCCCAGGTGGTCTCCCATCCAGGTACTAACCAGGCCCAACCCTGCTTAGCTTCTGAGATCTGACGGGATCGGATGCCACAGGGCTACAGCTGCAGGCTCAGGAGGTGTAGGTAGGAGCATTGTGAGTTTGGGGCCAGAGGCAGCCAGTGTAACTTAGTGAGACCCTGATTCAAAATAAAAAAAAAAAAATGAAAATAGGCTAGGATGCATCCCAGCGGCTGAGCACTTGCAATGTATGTGCAAGGGCCTAGCTGAAACACCCAAGTACCACACACACACACACACACACACACACACACAAAGGCAGAGCTGGTAAAAACTACAACTCAAAAATAACAGATAAGCAACCCAATGAAAAACCAAGCAATGGTTGGAGATGAAGCTCAGTTGGTAGAATGCTTTCTAGCATGTATGAGACCCTGGGTTCGATCTCCAGCAATGAGCAGGGGTTGGGGAGTGACTTTTCTAGGCATGGTGGCAAACACCTGTAATCCCAGCACTCAGGAGGATGAGGCAGGAGGATCACACCAATGCACAAGGGTTCCAGTTTGCCAAGACAGTGTTGAAAGTTTTTTCTAGCCTGTCATGGTGATACACACCTGTAATAACATCGACTTCTGAGGCAGGGGTAAGAGGGTCTTGAGTTCGAGGCCAGAGGAAGCCTGTGTAATTTGGCAAAACCTTGACTCAAAATAAAAAATAAAAAATGGGCTGGGGGAATACATCAGTGGTAGAGCACTTGCAAAGTATCTGTAGGGCCCTGGGTTCAACCCACTAGTACTGAAAAAAAAAAGTTTTTAAAGAAATTCATTAATTCATTTGTTTATTTAAAATTGTAACCTTAAGGATGGGAAAGTAGAGGTTACCAGGTCACTTGGTTCATAAAGACTATATTACCAGGATGCCATAAACCAAGTTTTACAGGCTTCAATTAAGAATCTAGGGTTTGCCAGGCAGGGTGGCACATGCCTATAGTCCCAGCAACTCAATAAATTGGTGCAGAAGGATCACAGTTTGCGGCCAGATATAGCCTGTGCAATTTAACAAGACCCCATCTCAAGATAAAAAATAAAAAAGGTGCTGAAGGTGTATGTAGCTCAATGGTAGAGCATTTGCAAAGCATTCATGAAGCCCAGGGTTCAGCCTCCCAGTAACACCACCAAAAAACAAACAAACAGAAAAAAACAAAACTAGGTTTGGTCTGGGCATAGTGATGGCACATTCCTGTAATCCCAGGATTCAGGAGGCAGAGGTAGGAGGGTCTACACAAGTTTGAAGCCACTTTGAGACACATGGTGAGTACCAGGCCAGCCTGGGCTACGCTGTGAGACTCTGTCTCAAATAAAACAAAACAAAACAAAAAACAAAGAATGGGGCAAGGTGATGTATGATTGTAATCCCAGCATTTGGGAGCCTGAGCATGAAGATTGCAAGTTCAAGTCCAGCCTAGGCTACAAAGCAATACTAAGTTTCAAAACAAACAAACAAACAAACAAACAAACAAAAACAACAAACCTCTCAGAAAAGGAGAAACTACATCATAGGAGATATTCAAATAACAAAACAAAAAAAATCTCTCTACTCTTAAGTTACTTAAATTATGAATCTCCAGACAGAAAGGACTCAGTTGGTACTTGCACAATGCATAAGACCTATACCTAGGCACATGATGATGACATTTCTTTTTCCTTTTTTTTTTTAACTGATTTAATTTTTTTTAACTAATAAATGTCAGTGGGGTACAGAGTAGTAAGGCTTTTGCTATTTTCACTGTGTACCTATTACGTTGTTTTTGGTTACACTTACATCAACTTACATAATTTATAGAAACTTTTGATTAATATGTGGTAAAAATCATATGCAGTTGTGGGTTGTATTCCCTTGTTTTTTTCCTATGTTTTTGTGTAGTTGCTTCCTATAATTTGAGATTGTCCTCTCCCCTTTTATTCCTCTGCATTATTTCCCTTCCCCATACCCTCCTTCCAGATTCTTTGCTTCTCTCTGCTAGTCCCCTCTCCCTTTCTACTTTGCTTATATTTTCTCTTCTTAGATAAGCTACAGTGACATTAAAAATAATGCTAGTTAGGGTGACGCACTCATTCACTTAGAAGATTAAGGCAGGAAAGTTGTGGCTTCAAGACCAGCTTCAGCTACAAAGTGACACACTGTTTCAAAAATATAAAAAAACAACAAGGAAGACAAGGAAAGAAAGAAGAAAGAAAAAAAGAAAGAAAGAGGAAGGAAGGAAGGAAAGAAAAGGGAAAAGAGGAAAAGGAAAGAAAAAATAAAAAATTAGAAGAGGAAAACAAAGACAAAAGGAAAAGAGAACAGGAAATGAAGAAAAAGGTAGAAAGTGAAAGAAATAAAAAATTAAAAAAGAAAAGAAGAAAGAGAAAAAAATAAAAAATGGAAATTAGGGCCAGAGGTGTAGGTCAATGGTAGAACGCCTGCCTAGTGTGTTTGAGGCCCTGGGTTCTTCCTCAGCACAAAGAAAGAAGGAAAGGAAGGAACAAAAGAAGGAAGGAACGAAAGAAGGAAGGAAGGAAGGAAAAGTAGCAGAGAGTATGGCGCTGGATATGGTAGTAAGCACCTTGTTACCCTGGCTACTTGGGAGGCCTAGGGAGGAGGATTGCTACAGTTTGAGGCCAGCCTAGTCAACACAGAAAGATTTTCTCTAAAATTATATATATATACATATATATATGTATATATGTATATATATACATATACATACATATATATACATATATACATATATACATATATACATATACATACATACATATATATATATATGGAGAGAGGGCGGGTGAGGGATACTTTGAGATTGAAAAAAGAGAAGAGAAAAAAAGGGGAGGGGAGAGGAGGAATGGGGAGGACAGAAGAAGAGATAACAGAAGAGAAATAAAAAGAAAGGAAATAAAAGAGAGTTCCTACATGCTAACAAATAAATCACTGGGCCCTGAGGGGAAGGGGATATTTAAACTAAGTCTTCATCTGTCTTCCAGGTCTTTGGGAATCTAGGTCTTTGCCAGAGGCTGCACAGGCTCTGGGAATTGCCGATGATGGCTCAAAGATCCAGTACTGCTCTTAGGCCTGAATATTGCTTGCTCCAGGGTACTCTAGCCCTTTTCTCTATGTGGTGAGGCCCAGCCTGGGCTCCATGTTGCCCAGGACTTCTCCAGGGTAATAGCAAATCCTCTGGTAGTTCACAAGTTTTAAGTCATTCAGTAAACTCCATATACCATTTATCAAATGGTAGATATGAAGAATATTATAATTGACTATGAAATGTGCTTGCAAACAGGGTATGGTGGCATATGCTTGTAATCCCAGAGACTGGAGCGGCTGAGGCAGGAGGATCAGGAGTTTGAGACCAGAGGCAGCCTACACAATTTAGCAAGACCTTGTCTCAAAATAAAAAATAAAAAATGGGCTGGGAGTGCAGCCCAGTGGTAGACCACTTATAAAGCATGTGCAAGGTGTTGGGTTCAACCCCCAAGTACTGGAACAACAACATCATCAACAACAATAAAACGCCAAAAACCAGAAACCAAAAAAAAATCAGAGTTGTTGGAGGAACGAGTTAATCTAAGAAATATGTTTAGCAGAATTGTATCCTGGCACATAGTAGGTGTTCAATAAGTATTAGCTGCTCTTTGGGAGTGGACAGGTGTTGAGTTGGGTCATGCTTTTGGATGAAGGAGAGATCTCCATCTTGTTGAGTTTGCCCCTTTGATTGTCTGAGGCCAGAATCTTATTAGAGGTTTTACATGATTTTACACAAGATCTATCTGGTTTAAAAGAGAGAATGTTGACAAAGTGCTTAGCAAAGACCAAGCATACACTAATGGCCTGATGCTTATAGCTATTATTAAGTTAGAAAATGAAACTAGCTCAGAAAAGAATAACCATTAAGCACTTATCAGTCTGTTATCACCCCAGTGTAAATGAGAAGTCAAATCCTCTTCTGGGAACAGATTTTGATTGGGATAAAGCCTGCAATTTCAGAATATAAAATAAGAATCTGAGGCACCTGGGAATTATTCCTGGAGTTCGTGAAGCCTAGAGAGGAGCAAAAAAACCCAAACATAAATAATCAGGTGTTATAAATCCAAATGGTTTAGGATTCCAAAGTAGGGACTAGCTGTCTTCCAGTCTGAGATGGAGATGAGGCTTTCTTTTCAGTGGCAGAAACTGTGGAGGCCCAGCCAGACAGGTTGTGGTAGATTGTGGTATCACCCTCTCTGCATGCTTTTTTATGCAAGAGAGACCATCTGTGGCTCCCAGGGGCTGTCATGAATTAAGTATCCACTTCATGTAAAGCTTTAATTAAAAAAAAAAAAAAAAAGGCTGTGTTAAGCAGTAGCAGGAGTCAGAATTGGACACTAATCTTGCCTCTAGCAACTACACTGTCCATATTACTTTGGCGGTCTTCTGTCATTGTGTCAGGTTTTATTTATTTATTTTTTTTCTCCTCTCTCTTGAAACAGAGTCTCTTTATGTAGCTCAGGAACTTGTTATGTAGTCCACGCTGGCCTTGAATTTATGATCCTCCTGTCTCCGCCTTCTGATTGCTGGGATTACAGGCATGCGCCATCGTGTCAGTTTTGAGGCTTGATTTTTCTCAGCTCTTTCTTTTGTTGTGTAATGGTATTGAGCCACCTTTGGCCTCAGTCTCTTCCTTTGCAAATGGGTACTACCCGTTTCATGAAACTCCATGAATTAATGAAGATGAAGCACCTGTACCTGGATTGCTCCGTGACACCTATGCTTCCGTCTCAGTCAATGCTACTGTGTACTTGAGACAAGACTCCTACAAGGGGCGCGGTGTGCCATTGAGGGCGGCAGTGATGGTAGTAGATCTAGACAGGGAGAAAGGGGCCTTATCAACAATTGTTACCCCAGTTTAGGACGCTGGGGAGCTGACCACTGGTTGAGGCCAAAGAGCGTTCCAGTCCTGGAGTAGGCCTTGGGAAGAATCCACTCATGGAGCCCTCTGTCCAGGATTTTGAGAAGATAAAGTGGGCCGGGCAAGGTGTTGTATGCTTGTAATCTCAGCGATTTGGGAGGCTGAGGCAGGAAGATCTTGAGTTCCGGGCCAGAAGGAGCCAGCGTAATTTAGCGAGACCTTGTATTAAAACAAAAACAAACAAAAAACAAAAAACGGAGGGGACTCTGGTTTCAACCTATGTGTGCGAGGCCCTGGGTTCAACTAAGTACTGAAAAAATAAAAATAAAAAAGTGGGTCGGTTCTCCTCTTTAGTCAATTTGGGAGTCCGCAAGATTCATCCCTGAGAAGGTAGAATTTAGATCAAAGCTTGTCTCTGTCCTTTCCTGGCTGGGTGACTTTGGGCCAGTCACTTTTCCTCTTTGGGCTTTCTCTGGAAATGGGGCCCCTCATTCTATTTACCACTCAGCGTCTGAGGACAACGTGTTGACATAATGCACATGAAATGCGTCGTCAAGTCCCGGGAGTGGTATTTGTTATGCTAATAAATCCCAGCGGCAGGCAGGTTCCTACTTTTTTGGCTTTTACTCTTGTTAAAGGGTTCCTTCCTAAGGAACCCAGGTTTCTCGCCTCGCCGCTGCCGCTCCGAGTCTGCCAGGAGGGTTCTGAGGATCGCAGGCTCAGGGACCGTTTACCATTGTTCTTCGAGGCTAAGCCGCAGTGGAGGGCTCTGGCAGTCCAGAATTTGCCTTTGGTCTTTGCCTCCGCCCCGCACCCGTTCCGCCGCAAGCCGGGGAAAGTCTCGGTCGTCGATTTTTCCCGAGGAAGCGAGTCAGCCCCAGAGCGCTCCCGAACAGTGGCCGAAGACGCGCACGAGCCTCTCCGAAGAATTCCGGCCGCTAGCGGTCTCCGGAAAGAGCCGAAGGAGCTTCCCATCCTCGGGCTGACGAGCCATTCCGAAAAGGCCCGAAGTTTTCCGAGCAGCCGTCCTGCCGGACTGCTGGAGGCGGCCGCAGCGCCATGTTGGATGCTCTGCTGGTTGAGTGAAGAAAATCCGCCGGCATCGCCTGAGCCCCGCTACCGAGAAGGGCACCGCTTCCCCCGGGGAGGGGGATAAAGAACCCCCGCCGCCGGCCCATGAGGATATTGCCGTGAAAGGTCCGGTCTCTCCGCCTCCTGCCCCCGCCGGGTCCGGCCCCCCCCCTGGGGTCGCGTTGTCACGGAGACCGGCAGCCGGTGGTGCTGGCCCGCGGGGCGGCTGCTGCTGCCGGCGGCGGCGGCGGCGGCGGCGGCGGCGGCGGAGGGCGTGTGTGACCGGCCCCGGCCCCCTCCTCCTCCTCCTCCCAGCCTCCCCCCGGCCCCCCGCTCCCGCCGCCTCCCCGGGTCTGCCCCCATCCCGCCTCCCCGCTGCCCCCGGCCCCTGCACCCCGGCGCGCCCGGTCCCGCTCTGGGGGGGTTGGTGGCTTCGCTTTGCCATGAGTTTACCGCAGAAACCGGCTCTGAAATCAGGCTCAGCGGCTGCAGCAGGAACCGGACCCGGCACCGGAGCGGCGGCGGCGGCGGCGGCGGCGGCGGCGGCGGCAGCAGCAGCGGTACCGCCTCCTCACCCGGCGGCGGCGGCAGCGGCGGCGGCGGCGGCGGCGGCAGCGGCTGCGGCGGCGGCGGCGGCGGCGGCGGCCCCTCCTCATCCGAACCTTAGGGCCCTCCAGACCCAGGCTCCCCAACAGTATCCTTTTCACCTTCCTGCCAGCACTTCAGCTCCCGTCACTGCAGCCCTGGGAGAGCCCGCAGAGCAGAGGGACCCTCCCGAGCCGGCCGCCACAGTCCAGCCAGGAAGGGGGCTCCTGCTCCAGGCTTGGCCCGAGCTTTTGGGGTGTTCCGGCAGCAGCATTGCAGGGCACCTCGGGACCCTCTGCAGCACCGTGAACACTGGCTCTCCTAGGCCATCGTTTTGCAGCCTTTTCCTTTTTTTTTTTTGATTTGGGGGGGACCCTTGTCGTATCCTCTCTAGTACCTCTCCCCTTTATTGGGCAGAATTTGCTGGTGCCTAGGACCAACCCTACAGGCACGGCTTTTCTTTCGATTATTGTGAGGATCACATACACACCCTCTTCCTCCTCATTTCCCTTCAGCTCCCCCTGCAGCGGTGCTTGGTGTCCTCCCGAATTAGTATTAATGCATAGTAAACTTTATTGGTAAATTTCCTGTTTGAAACTAACCAGCTCCTTCCCGAGGTAAGTTGGATTTTTCAGTCTACGGTGCAAATATACAAAAAGCACTCTCTCGGGCTAATGTTTTCTTAGTGATTGGTGGAGTTGTGATGTGGTTTGTGGTAGGACGCGATCTGAGGAGGAAATGTTACACCGGACACTTCCATGTCTTTGACCTTTTTAAAGGAAGAGGAAGCTAGCCGACCTTAACTATCACCCCCAAAAGTCTCACTTCTCGGAAGTCATGTGCTATGCTGAATATTGTAAAAGGACTTTAGTTTTCTTTTCATAGGCATTATGTCTGGAGGGTACCAGGGATCCTGGAGAAAAGTCTAGTTTTGAATGTGTCTAATTTCAATGTTATTTGCTCGGTTGTAGAATTTTGGACAGCTTTAATTGAAGTCTTGGTGATAAGGTGTTGTTGTTAAAAATTAGCTGGTAAGGGTAAAACGTTGCATTCATGAATCCCACGGAGATTTATAAAGGTATTACCTACCTGAGAATAACATTTCATCATGCACTCCTCCTTCCCACGTCCCTTGTGTTTATGCAAATTAATAATCGTTGGGTGTCAGTTGTGTTTTGTTTTGGTATTTGTATCGTGTATTTGGCTCCTAAAGATAGTTCAGTGGGCAAATAACCTCTGTGAGAGCCACAGACTATTTCACAATCTGTAGTTTGATTCTTGTCTGTATCAATTACTTTGAGAAGGGAAAGTCTTGTCCCTTCTAGAGTCATTTCAGGTCATTGTTTGGTTTCTGTCAAGTGTCATTTTCTTTGTTTAAGTATTGTGAGTCCACATTTTTCAATTCAGTGTGGCACAGAGCAAAGATAAATTCCAATCCAGTGTGATGTGTGTACTGATTTCATAATGTTTTTATTCTACATGATTCTGTTCCATTAAGAATTGTTCACTGATGAGAATGTTGAGTGTTGCTCATGGAAAACTTGGTTAGTTTTGATTAGCATTCCTAGTTCTTTACTGTGAGGGAAAAGCTTGGTTGGTTTGCCGACTTCAAGGTAGAATTCATTGCTGGATCTCTTCAGTATATCTGTCTTCACTTAATAACCTTGCGAGTTTAAGTTCCTTTCTAAGTTTAGTTTTTTTCCCTTGATTTTCCATACTTGTAAGTTTTGTACTGTGACACCAAGTAAATTATTCATTACCTGCGTCTTTAAGCTGTTTTGGAAATTAAACAGAAACAAAGGAAGCCTGTAATATGTGTTCTTGATGTTTGGAGTCGTAAGTAGGGACTTTAGTGCTCAATATGACAGTGCTTGGTCAATTTGGTGGCTTATTTGGACACGAAGAGCTGTTACTTGCACCCTTCAGGTGTGCCTTTTCTCCGTGCAGTTCTCAAAGGAAGGACTTCTAAAAGTTCTGGGTTGGTTGCAATATAAAAGTAGATACTAGTGCAGCAACTTAAGCAGTTGTTAGAGATGAATAAATTTAAGGTGTTATTTCCAATGGAGATCATTTTTAAGTCCATTTATGGTAGGTAATACTGGATACTTTTATGTGGCTTTAAGTTTTTATTTTGCCTCATGTCATTCATTGAAGGTAAAAATTTTGATGTCTTCTGCAACTCTTGTTACCTTCTCTTTGCTTTACACACTGAAAGGTTACGATTGCTAAAATATAAACATATAAACCACAGATGAAGTATAGGTTAAAGATTTCATCAGACTACACCAGTGGTGAAATGTTACTAACTGGTAGTGGAGAATTGGTTAGAAATGGATTGAAGTAGAGCAACTCTGCTTTTCTAACTGAGGGGAATGTGGGAATTTGTATTTTAGGCAAGTGGTCAGCATGCAATAAGTTGGTAGCATTGGCACATTGAGGCTGGAGTGCAGACTTGGGTGCTGTTGGTTACAGTTGTTTGCATCAAATTAAGTTCAGACAGCATTTTAAATTTGTAAAAATACTAGAAAGAGATTCACATGGCAAGGTGTTCTTCATTTGTACTTAGTGTTGAAGTGACAAATCAGAAATGAAGAGAAGCTGGGTGAGGTGGCACATGTCTGTAATCTTAGTGACTTGGGAGGCAGTGACCAAATTGGAGGCCAAAGGCATCCTGTGTAATTAATTCAGTGACACTCTGTCTCAAGTAAAAAATAAAAATGGACCGGGAGTATAGCTCAGTGATAGAGAGTTGCAAAGTATGTGTCCCCTGGGTCCACCAAAAAGAAGAAAAAGAAATGTTAGCAGTAGAAGATTTGAATATAAACTGGGAGCTCCAATGGCAGGGCCCATGAAGCCATTTCTAGGGGAAATGACTGCAAAAAGTCAAACAGTGGTTCCTGGCAGAGGCCAGGATGGTGGAGGATGAAGAAAAACCCTGAAGGAAAAAGTGCTAAAAGCAGCTGAGCACCTGGGAGTGAATACCTGCAATCCAGCTACTTGGGATATTGAGGCAGGAGGAGTGCAAGCTCAAGGCCAGAGGCAGCCTGCGTAACTTAGCTGTCTCAAGATTTAAAAAAAATAAAAATAAAAAAGGGACTGGGGGTGCAGCTCAGTATAATCAGTATACTTTGAGCTAATTGAACACTGCTTCCTCATTATTGGCCACATGTGACTTAGCAGTGAGTAGTTGAGATTTACATGGATGAAATATTGCAGGATCCCAAACTACTTCTGAATTCTCAAATTACTTTTATATCTTTGGCTTGCCTAGCATGTGGAAGGCCTTGGTTTCAACCCACTGGTCCTGGAAAAGAAAAAGAAAAAGTATTAAAAGCAAGGGAGAAATATGCTAAAGCATTTTCATATTATAAGCTAACATGAAGCTTTTGGTTGATGAAATTGGCACTTCAGAATATTTGCACTCGAACTTCCCAGCGTGAGGTTGAGAGAGGCTCTGTTGAGAATCTCAACAGTGATTAACCTTTTTATGGGTTACAAATAACTTTGACATTTTGATGAAAGCTGCATAGATCCTTTCCACAGAAAACTGTCCATATACAGAAAGTCTTGCTTACATTTTTCAGGGTGTTATTGGGCCCTCATTAAAAGCCTAGTTCTTTAGATTGAAACTGCTCACCTATCAGATAACTGAAGATAAATGAGTTTGAATTCAGGTACCCAAATAGTTCCGGGCTGGGATTTAGCTGAGTGGGTAGAGCACTGCGCTGCAGTCTCTGAGGTCCCGAGTTCAATTCCCAGCACTGCAAAAATGGGAGAAGGGCCTGGCAATCCACTCCCAAGGCAATCCCGAAGCACTCAGCCATTGAAAACCCTGTAAGGGTCACTATGAGTCGGATACCGACTCGATGGCACCTAACCTAATAGCCTAAATAGTTCTGACTTAAACAACAATTTTGTAGTCTGTTATGAATACATACTGTTCTCTCTATTTATATGGAAAGACTTCAAGGGTATAATTTCTCTCAGGGCTGCTGACACTTCTGGGGAGTCTAGTTACTGTTTGGGGGCAGGCAGTTTAGTTAAGAAAATCAGTGGGTTCTTTTCAGGAACTAAATTAGGTAAAGAACTGTCAACCAGAGAATGACCTGTGTCCTGAGCTGTTTTGTTATCTATCTATATTTAAAAATAATCTTCCTCTTGTTTTTCTGGGGACATTATAAAATTTTCTTTTTTTTTTTTTCTTTTGATTTTCAGTTTAATAGGCCAAAGCCAGTAACATTTACTGTCTTCTTTTTTGCCTCTCTGCCAAAGCTAGATCTAAATAATATTAACAATAGCGACACTCCATTTATTGGGTGCCTGCTGTTCTGGGAGCCATATGTGCATGATTTTATTTAATTCTCCCAAGAACTCCATAAGGTCAGTATTGTCCCTACTTTATAGATGAAGACACTGAAGTCCAGAGCAGTTAGTTATGTTTCCAAGGTTATCTACATTAGTAAAAGGTAGTCTGTGAGTCAGACTGCTGTGACTGACTCGAAGCTCTTGGGTGCCCTTTTTACTATGCTAGGCTACTTCTCACCCAGGCTGCATGTGGGACTGGGAGGCAGAATACTCTCCTATATTTGAGAGCCAGGGGAAAGCCTATATACAGAAAGGAAGCTCTGTGGAGTAATCTAGAACACAATGATACTGTACTTTGTTTTAATTAGTTCACAGCCACATACTGTTAGACAAGTAGGTTATCTTCACCTTACTGAGCTGTGAAGCATAGGTCTTTCACATTTGATTCAGTGCATGTTTCTGCTTGTTCAGAAGTCAGCAAGACCTCCAGCAAAATACCATAACTAGCAACCAGGATTCTATAGCTGCTTTGGTGGCCAGCAGTTTTAAAGTGTCAAATACTGAGTATTGATCCTCCTATAAGAAGGAGGGGCTGGGATTTAGCTCAGTTGGTAGAGTGCTGCGCTGCAGTCTCTTAGGTCCCAAGTTCAATTCCCAGCACCGCAAAAATGGGAGAAGGGCCTGGCAATCCACTCCCAAGGCAATCCTGAAACAGTCAGTCATTGAAAACTCTATGAGGGTCACTAAGAGTCGGATACTGACTTGACAGCACCTAACAACAACAACATGAGGAGAGAGGGAGACAGATAAATGATGGAAATAAAGAAGGGGGAAGCTTACTTAGATGCCTGAGTTATAGCCCAGCTGCTGCCTGCCACTCACTACCCTAGGTTTATGAGTTTTTTTGTCAAATTGAGTTAGATCGTGTAAGCACTAATAAATTGTTATATCACATTGGAGTTTCTAATAAGATTTTTAATAAGATTTTTAAAGAAAGGTCTGTCTTCTAAAAAATGTTTGAAAACTGTATAACATAATGGAGAGGATTGCTGCATTTTAGCCATTTAATGTTGAGGTTTTAGTATAAGTGGTTAATTTTGTGAATTCATTTGCTCATTTATTTAGCACATAGTGTGTACCAGACTGTTGCTAGATCTAAGGTTGAAAAGGTAAGATATAATTTTTGCCCTCAAAAACTTATCCAGACAGATTGAACAGAATATGATGAAGCATGTAAACAATGCTATCTCTGCTGAGTTGTCTGGGGAGGGGCTTCTTAGTAGTTGACATCTCAGCAAGATTAGGAAGATGAGTATGAACTGACCCAGGTTACATGGCTACTTCTCTGCCACCTGACTTTTCCCAGTTTCCCAGTTCTGTGGGTCTGATGCAAAGGTAAATAACTAACTAACTAAATAAATAAACTAATTAATTTATTTATTGAGACAGTCTTGCTATGTTGCAAGCTAGGTTGCTAGGTTGACCTGGGACTCCCTGTGTAGCTCAGGCTGACTTTGAACTTGTTCTCATCCTGCCTCTGTTTGCCTGAGTTTGGTGGGTTTGTGTATGGCTCTTCTGTTTTTGTTTTTTTTTTTTTTTTGGTGGTACTTCGGGGTTGAACCCAGGGCCTCTTACACACATACTTTGCAAGTGCTCTACCATTGGGCTGCTGCACTCCTAGCCCATTGTTTATTTTTTGTTTTGTGAGAAGGTCTCACTAAGTTATGCAGGCTGCCTCTGACCTCAAACCTGTGATCTTCCTCAAACCTACCTCTCCCTTCTGAATCTCTGGGATTACAGGTGTGAGGCAATGTGCCCCGCCCTCTTCTCTTTTTAATGTTGTTGTTAGATACCATCAAGTCGAGTCCGACTCATAGGGACCCTCATAGGGGTTTCAATGGCTGATTGTTTCGGGATTGCCTTGGGAGTGGTTTGCCATGTCCTTCTCCCATTTTTTCAGTGCTGGGAATCGAACTTGGACCTCAGAGACTACAGAGCAGCGCTGTACCAACTCAGCTAAATCCCAGCCCCTCTCTTTTTAATAGAGGTGATATATTGGATTAATTACATTAACTGCTTCATGCATCAGTTTTCTTTTCTTTACAGTATAAGGGCCAGGTTCATTCAGTGACTTTTTAAAATTATAATAGTGAAGATTATGCTTTAAGGTGTGCTTTGTTCTTGAAAGTACACGGGAAAGACTTACAGAGACTGATAATGGTATCTGTGTTCAATGGACAGTAACACTTTTCTGTGGCAGCTTATTGATACTAGAAGTATGCTAACAAGGAATCATAGGCAAAATAGCTTGCTTGTATAAGAAGCCTCTAGTAGGATCCTCTGGTGCACTCCTGTAATCCCAGTGACTCTGGAGGCTGAGGCGGGAGGTTACAAGTTTGAAGCCAGAGGCACCCTGCACAGTGTAGTGAGACCCTGTCTCAAAAAAAAAAAAAAAAAAAAAAAGAGCCAAGCTGGGTGTGGTGGTGCATGCCTGTCATCCTAGCACTGAGGAAGCTGAGGCACAAGGATCAGTGCGAGTTCAAGGCCAGCCTTGACTGCATAGCGAGTTTTAGGACAACCTGGGCTGCACAGTGAGACTCTATCTTAAAAAAATGAATAAAAACAGGAAGAGTGCACAGAGTGTAGCTCAGTTGTAGAGTGTGTGTCTAACATGCACGAAGCCCTGAGTTCAGCCCTTCGAGTATTGCCAAAAAAAAAAAAAAAAAAAGAGCCTCTATTATTTAATTAATTTATTTTTTGGTACTTGAGGGTTTAAATCCAGAGCCTTGCACTTACTTCACAAGTGCTCTATCATTGGGCTGCACCCTACATTTTCTATTTTTTGAGTGAGGGTCTTCTAAGTTGCACAGGCTGCCTCTGGCCTTCAGTTTGTGATCCTCCTAGCTTTGCCTTCTGAGTCACTGGGATTACAGGAATATGTGCCACCATCCCAGCCTCTGTTTTTGGCCTCTTACTGAGTTTAGCCAGGACGACCAGAATGTCTCTAACTTTAAGCACGAAGACTGTATAGTCAGTTGTGGGATGGTTTGAGATCATCAAATATGGTTGCTATGATAAATGACTACCTTAACTCTGAATGGTCATACAGTTAGTTCATTATGAGGTATGAAGGAAAGTAAGTTCTGGAATGAATTGTGATGAGACAGTCTATTTATACTTAAGGAATAATACTTTGAGCTGATAGAAAACTGTTTCCTGATTATTAGCTACATGTGACTTCAAGCAGTGAGTAGTTGAGATTTACGTGGATGAAATATTGCAGGATCCCAAGCTACTTCTGAATTCTCAGATGACTTTTATTCTTTGGGTTGGAGCCATCCAAGAGTTTTTCACTCTCCTGTAGCCTCAGCTGAAATTTGAGACAGTTTAAGATATTTTAAGTAAATTTGAAATTTATCAGTTTTTAAGACCTTTATTAACTAAATAGTAGTTTTGTACTTTTTTAAAGCACAGTGCATACTTCTTGACTCTGAGATGTTGAATTTTATCAATAGAATGTAAACTCCTTAAAGGCAGAGGATTTTGTCTATTTTGTTCACTGGATTTACAGTACATGAAATAGTGTTTGCCAGTTAGATAGTTGGCAGTCTTTAAATATTAATTGAATGAAATGTTGATTAAGTAAGTTGGACTGTGGGAATCAATTTTAAGATAAGTTTTAATGTAGCTCAGTAGTAGAGTGCTTACCTAAAATGCAAGGCCCTGGGTTTGATCCCCAGCACTGAAGAAACAGTTTCAGGACTAGTATAGATGGCATTACAATTATTTTTTTTGGGCAGTACTGGGGAGTTGAACCCAGGGCCTTTTGAATACTTTTGCAAACGCTTTACACTGAGCCACATCCCCAGCCCATTTTGTACTTTTTTTTTTTTTTTTTTTTAAATTTCAAGAAACGTTCTCAGTAAATTATACAGTCAGCCTCTGTCCTTGAACTTGTGATTCTCCTACCCCTGTCTCCCAAGTTGCTGGGATTACAGGTATGTGCAGCTGTGCCTGGGTCACAACTCACTTTTAACATTTAAAGCTGCCCTAAAATTGTTTTGCAGTGATATGTAATTGAATAGAAAATAGTTTTGTAATTTCCTTTGAGATGGAATAGCATTGACCCAGTTAACAAAACTAAAGTGGCTGACTTGTGTTTGAAGTACAGGTACTGAAGATTAGGGTGGTATAAAGGCCAAAGAGAAACAACATCTGGAGTCAAATATTACTAATAAAAGACTTGTGTATGGTTATAAGAATAACATGAAGCAGGAAATTCAAAAAGGAAAAGGAAATTTAAAAAGGTAAAGAAGGAAGTAAAAATCACTTTTTTTTTTTTGACTGCCTGTCCTTATGTAGCCCAGTTTGGCCTCAGACCTGCTGTGTAGCCTAGGCTGGCCTTGAACTCATGATCCCCCTGGCTCAGCCTCCTGAGTACTGGGATTACACATACATGCTACCATGCCTAGCCAATTTTGCATATAAATAACACTCACCTCTACCCATGGGCTTTTTTGTAGTGCTAGGGATTGAAGCTAGGGCTTTGCACATGCTAGGAAAAGCATTCTGTCAGAGAGCTACCCACCCTAGCCCTTGTATCTTTCTTATTTTGTCACTTACTTATCTGTTATCAGAAAGTATTTTCACTTGGGATGTGGAGGCAGGAGGGTCACAAGTTGGAAGCAAGAGGCAGCCTGTGTAACTTAGTGAGACCCTGACTCAAAATAAAAAATGGGCTGAGGTGCAGCTCAGTGGTGGAGTGGCCCTTGGTTCAGTCCCCCAGAACCACAAAAAAATAAGAAGAGAGACAGAGACAGACACAAAGAATTTTCATATAGTCAACTTGGAATATAAGTGAATTTTTGCTGGGTGCTGTGGCACATACTTATGTAATCCCAGCTACTTGGAAGGCTGAGGCAGGAGGATTGTGAGTTTGAGGCCAGAGGCAGCCTCACAATGTAGCAAGACCCTGTCTCAAAATAAAAAAATAAAAAAGGGGCTCAGGTGTGTCTCAGTGGAATGCTTGCCTATCATTCAAGGGTCTCTTGGTTCTGCCCCTAGTACTGAAAAAATAAGTAGAAAATGTCCTGGTATGTTGGCACATACTTATAACTACAGTGACTTGGGACCCTGACTCAAAAAAAAAAAAAAAAAAAAAGGTTCTGCAAGTGCAGCTCAGTGGTAGAGCAATTGCAAAGTATGTGTGAGGTCCTGAGCTCAACCCCCAGGTACTCCATAGAAAAAAAATCAAACTTTTATTTCTTGAGGATATTTTTTTCATCTTCAGGATGTGGCTCAGAAGGTATAACTTGCACATTAGAAAGAAGGGAGCTCAAACCTTTACCAGTGAGTAAAACATTTTGGACTTACTGGACCTGTAATTATTTATAATGTTAAAACTGAGTGTAATACCACAGTTCCCCCTGTAATTATTTACATTTCTTGAGTAGCCCTTTGCATCCAGATTCATCAATATATTCAAGTACATTAAATTTTTTAAAAAGGGCTAGCAGCCAGAGTGGATTTGTTAGTTATGATTTGTGTACATATGAAGTTATCTCTTTGATTTCTTTACTTGGTTTCAGGAAGTGTTACTATTGCAAGGAGTGAATGAAGAAAAGAGGAAAAGATTATAAGGGATTCATGTAGGATAAAGGATGGGATTGAAGTGTGGGAACAAACAATTTTGGAGTGACAAGGGGAGAAAACTAGGTGGAAATAGAAAGTGAGTGCAGCTGGATTTGAGCCAGAATGTAATATTTTTCTTTGAGAATGGACACAGCTGAACCTTGAAGGTAGAATGGAGGAATTAAGAAAGGATAAGATGATGGGTGACCTTTTTGTTATCCCTTGTTGTTGTTGTTGTTGTTGTTAGGTGCCGTCGAGTCGGTATCCGACTCATAGCGACCCTCTGTACAACAGGGGAAATACTATTGTCAGTGCTTCTCTGCTGTTCATAGGGTTTTTAATGGCAGATTGATTTTTGGGAGGGGGTTGCCAGGTCCTTCTCCCAAGCCTACAGCACCTGGTGTTCCCAGGCGGTCTCCCATCCAGGTACTAACCAGGCCCGACCCTGCTTAGCTTCCGAGATCTGATGGGATCAGATGCCACAGGGCTACAGCTGCAGGCATTGTTATCCCTAGAAAACAGTATATAAGAAACAACAATGAGTTAACAACAACAAAAAGAGTTTAAGATAACAGTCAGGGTTTGGATAGGCAGAGGGCTATGAATTATGAGTGGGTGACACCATGAACAAAGATTTGGGCTAGAAACAAGCATAGTATATGCTGGGTTCTAAGGTCTTGATCTACATGCTGGGAGTGAAGGATTCTGTTGGTAGAATACTAGATTCTAGTATTGGATCTAGATTCTAGGGGGCTTGGGATGAATATAATTTAGACTTCACCTGTGAATATTTCCTTTTGTGTGCGTGTGATAGGGATCAAATGCAGAGCCTTTCATATGCTTAATAAGCATTGGACCATTGTGCTAGACCCCCAGCTGTGATTTTTAAAAAAATAAAACAGCTCTATTGAGAGACCAATGCATACCATGTAATTGACATACCATACAATCAGCCATTTAGAATGTACAGTCAAAACCACTGGACTGAAAATTGTACAGCCATCATCATAGTTTTAGAACATTTTCATCACTCTCCAAATAAATGCATTTAGCCACACCCTGCCATTCCAGTTTCCCTCAGGTCTCTCTGTCTTGTTGTTAGGTGCAGTGGAGGGTGGAGTTGGGTCTGATTCAATAGGGACCCTATGTTCATCAGATGAAACACTAAAGTGTTTTCAATTACTTACTGTTTCAGAATGGGCTGCTAGGTCTTTCTCCCCAGCCTAATAAAGCACCTGGTATTCCCAGGTGGTCTCCCATCCAAAGACTAACCAGGCCTGACCCTGCTTAGCTTCCAAGATCTGATGAGAGATCTGACAAAATTGGATGCCAGGGTGTTATGGCTATAGGCTCTCCCTGCCCTAGGCAGGCACTAATCTACTCTTTTTGCCTGAATATGTTTACCTATTTTGGACATACCATAGACATGGAATAATATAAAATGTGGTCTCTTGTTGCTCATTTCTCTCAGTATACTCTCAGTATAATATTTTCAAGATTTTTATTTGTGTTGTAGAATGTATCAATACTTTTTTTGGCTGGTGAGTGATATTCCATGTACCACTTTTTTTGTGTGTGTGTGTGGTACTTGGGTTGAACCTATAGCCTTGCATATGCTTTGCAAATATTCTACCACTGAGCTGCACCCCCAGCCCATTTTTAATTTTTTTTTTTTTTTTTTTGGTACTGGGGGTTGAACCCAGGGTCTTGTGCTTGCATGCTCTGCAGGTGCTGGACCACTGAGCTGCACCCTCAGCCCATTTTTTTACTTTTTGAGACAGGGTCTCACTAAGTTATGCAGACTGCCTCTGGTTTCGAACTTGCGATCCTCCTGCCTCCGCCTCCTGAGCCGCTGGGATTACAGGCGTGCGCCATCGTGCCTGGCTGTTTTTAATTTTTTTAAAATTTTGTTTTGGACTGGGGTCTTGCTGAGTTAAGCAGGTTGCCTCTGGCCTCAAACTTGCAATTGATCCTCCTGCTTCTGCCTTCCAAGTTGCTGGGATTGCAGGTGTATGTCACTGTGTTGGGCTACTGTATTTTTTTTATCCATTTGTCAGTTGATGAATGTTTGGGTTGTTTTACCTTTTCAGCTACTGTATAATAAAGAGCCAAAAAGTTAGATTAGGTTTTTGGTTATGAATAATGTTTCTGTGAACATTTATAAACATTTTTATGCATAGGTATGTTTTAATTTTTCTCGAGCATATACTTGAGTATAATTGCTGGGTCATATGAGGTAACTCTGTTTAATATTTTGAGACATTGCCAAACTGTTTTCCAGAGTAATTGTACCATCGTACATTTCTGTTAGCAATGTATGAGAGTTCTAATTTGTCTATTTCCTCATCAACACTTATCTGTCTTTTATTATAGACCTTCCTTGTGGTTGTGGAATGGTATTTAATTGTGGTTTTGATTTGCATTTCCCCAGTGGCTAATGATTTTTGGCATCTTTTTTTTTTGTTTTGTTTTGTTTTTGTTTTTGTTTTTGACAATGGGTCTTGCTATGTAGCCCAGGCTGGCCTGTAACTTGCTGTGTAGCCCAGGGTGGCCTGGAACCCTTGATCTTCCTGCTCTTCCAGGTGCTGGGATTACAAGCATTTGCCCTATGGGCATCTTTCCATGTATGTATTGGCCACTTGTCATTTGTAGAAATTTATCTTTTCAGATCTTTTGGCCAGTTTTTACTGTAGCAGTTTTATCTTATTTTAAGTGCTGGGGATCTAGCCCAAGGCCTTTTGTATGCTATTTTTATTATCTGTTTTGTTGACTTGTGGGTTCTCCCTACATTTTGGATATAAGTCCTTTATCTGATACAAGATTTTCAAATACTTTCTCCCATTCATTGGGTTTTTTTTTTTTTCCCCTTGATAATATCTTTTGAAGTGTGGAAGTTTTTGTTATTTTTATTTATTGGTTGGTTGTTTTTTTGAGATATGGTTTCCCCCACTGACCTGGAACTTGCTATGCAGACAAGGATGGCCTCAAACTTGCCTTGATCATCTTGCCTCCGCCTCCTGAATGCTGGGATTTCAGGCATACATCACCACACTTGGCTTAGAATTTTTTAATTTTGATGAAACTCAATCTATTTTTTTTATGTGTGTCATTTTGCTTTTGTAGTTGTGTCTTAGAGGGCTTTGCTTAACTCACTGTTTCTAAGATTTACTCCTTCTAAGAATTTTATAATTTTAGCTTTTATGTTTATGATCCATTTTAAGCAGATTTTTGCATGGTACAAAGTAGGGCTCCAACTTTATTTTTTTGCATGTGTGTATCTAGTTGTAGTAGTATCATTTGTTGAGAACACAGTTCTTTCAATATTGAACTGTGCTGGCACCTTGTTAAAAACCATTTGTATTTCTTTGTTTTTTTAATTGAGAAACTGACATGATGAAAACAGTATTTTTGAAAATTTATTTCATTGAGGAGTACAAGTTGAAATAAGGAGTAGGAAAGGTTAGGAGAGTAGAAATAGTGTCATGAAACTACATGTAAGGTTTTTTAATCCATTAAGCACTTGATGTGCTATTTATATAATATGACCTATTGAAAAAAATGAAGCTTCACCATTTTTAATTTTCTTATCAAGCCCAGAAAACAAAACTACTCATAAGAGATTCTGTGGCTTTTTTTTTTCCCCTCTCTTGAGACAGATCTCACTGTGTGTGCCTGGAACTTGCCATTTAGCCTAGGCTGGCCTTCGAACTCGCAGTTCTCCTGCCTCAGCCTCCTCAGTGCTGGGATTATAAGTATGCAAAACCATGCCGTGTTGACTGCTTTTATTTGGAAGGTAAATTACTATTTAGCTGGGTTAGTTTTGTAAAGAAAAATAGGAGCATTTGATTATTTCACTATTCTGGAAAGGATTGAAATTATGTGTGAAGTTATACAGATTCTTTGGTTATTGTTTTGCAAATAGTGTTGGTTCAATCCTAAAATATTTAAATAATTTTCAAGGTAAATTTAATTTTTGATTTTTGAGGTTATATTCTCAGAGTATTCTAATGTATGCATTGTTACAAAGATACAAAATTGGGAAATAGTGCGAACTTCTGTCTAATAGAATTCTTTGTGCTATTCAGGAAAAGACCAGCTTAAAAAAAGAGGAATTTAAAACCTTTCAGAGCTAATAAAAACAGGGCTCATTTGGACATAGATTTCCATGAAAACAAAACAAAGCAAACACTGTTAGTGACTTAAAATTGAAGTATTACAGTGTGGAAATGAGATTACTGATTTTATAAGATTATTCTGCTTTTTAAGTTTGGTAAATGAGATTGGGCTCCATGGTGCAGGCCTATAATCCCAGTGATTTGGGAAGCAGAGGCAGGAGGATTGCAAATTTGAAATCAGAGACAGTCTGTGTAACTCAGGCCTTGTATCAAAATAAAAAGTGAAAAAATGGGCTAGGGGTGCAGCTAATGGCACAGCATGCAAGGCTCTGGGTTCAACCTCCCAGTACTGCAAAAAAAAGAAAAGTTTTGTAAATCATTATATCTTATTAATGAATATACAGAGGTCTTATTAAATGCAGTGGAAATAGGTCTCAATTAAACTTTAGAATTTTAAGGACATCATGTATCTGATCAATATTGTTGAATCTTTGAGGCTAATATAGTCAGCTGGTGTTCTCAATATTACATTGCTGATCTTTTTCAGAAATTTTAGAATTTGTGTCTGGTCCAACTTCATGAGGTAATTGCTGTTTCAAAAGCAGACAGCAGAGTGCTTGACCTTAGCTTATACAGTTTTATGTTGTGGTGAGTGAGTGAGAGCATTTGGAATTTAGGCAAAGCAGTGAAAGCTGAATGCTGTTCTGGAAAGGCAGTGGTTTGATTCTTAATGTTCTTTTAAAAATCATAAAAGATCCAGACATATATGTTTAAGTATGGATTACCTTTTTTCCCTTTAGATATGATAGACACCTGGTAAGTTAAAAAAAGTGTGTTTGAAGGGTACAAACATAAATTATTGATTTTTTTTTTCCTCCTAAGTTGTAGGGGAGTTTGGAGATTTATTTTTATTTTTATTTATTTATTTTTTTTTTTGTGGTACTGAGGGTTGGACCCAGGGCCTCGCGCCTGCTTGCTCTGCAAGTGCTGGACCACTGAACTGCGCCCCCAGCCCGTTTTTTTACTTTTTTTGAGACAGGGTCTAAGTTACGATGACTGCCTCTGGTCTTGAACTTGTGATCCTCCTGCCTCTGACTCCTGAGCCACTGGGATTACAGGCATGCGCCACCACGCCCGGCGTGGGAGTTTGAAGATTTTGTGGTCCAATTTTCTGTCCCTTCTTGTTTTTGATCCAGAGGCTGAGGGAGGCAAGGTGATTTGCTTAAACATCAAGTTTATGCCAACTCTGAATGATTTGAGATCTTTAGTAACATTGACTGGTGATCTAATAGAGTGACCAGAGGTCCCTTTTTTTTTTGCAGAGTAGTCCTGATTTGGATGGTAAATTGTATGATTACCTCACCTAGTAACTGTTTCAGAGTTTAGAAAATTATGAGTATTTGTATTATTTCTAGGTGTGTTCCTGAAATTCTTTATGAGACAGCATTTGATATCCATTTGTCCAACAATATTTATTTAATCTTGGTTTTCATTTTTTTTAAATTGTCAAGGTCTTTGACAGTAATGTGCACCAAATAGGAGGAAATTATTGTCAGCCCCATTTTTTAAAATGAAAAACTGTATTTTAACTAATTGTTGACTTACAGAAAAGTTGCTAAAATAGTAGGAAGAGTTCTCTTACACTTTCTTTTTTATTCCTTATCTATTTTCTCTTAACATTAATCTACTTCCATAACGTAATACAATTATCATGAACAGGAAATTAGTGAGGCACTATGCAGCACACCTGTAATCCTTTGACTTGGGAGGCTGAGGCAGGAGGATTGTGAGTTCAAGGCCAGAAGCAGCCTGCACAACTGTCTCAAAAAAAAAAAAAAAAG
>VMDO01029334.1:0-22763 GCA_007922755.1 Pedetes capensis | reverse complement strand
AAAAAAAAAAAAAAAAAAAAAAAAAAAAGAAAAGAAAGAAAGAAAGAAAGAAATATAGTGCCAGAAAATGAGCCCTTCAGGCTGGAAGGCATTCAGGAAACAACTGGGGAAGACAGTTTTATTCTGTTGTACATAGGGTCACTATGAGCACAGAACAGAACCTAACAGGCTGGCCAGCTGTTTCCGAATGGCTCTGCTTTCAGAGCCTGAATTCCTAGGCGAGTGACCTGTTCCTTAACTTGCTCCTTTTTTTTTTCCCAAGCAAATGCTCTGGTCCCATGGAACTAGTGAGTCAGACCTGGAACAGCAACATTATGAAGCAGTGGGTGGGCACCAAAGCCCAACAGTGAGAGAAAAGGTGGTCTTGGCATAGGCGGTAACTCCTGACCTAGGAATGGCGCCAGGGGCTGCCAATCACCGTGATCTCCAGGAGAGCGAGCGCCCTTGGGCGGTTGCAGGCCAGCCTTGTGAGACCTGGTTGGCCCTCTGTTTCTACCGTAGACACCCACGGCAATTTGGAGGCCTCTTCTTAGGGACCGTGGTGAGAGGCCGCCACCTGATGGCAGCAGAGGGACTCGTCCTGGCTTTTCCCCCACCCAGAGCTGCGGGAAGTGGAGACCAGAGAGGCCACAGCGGAAACCTCTGCTGTCATCCTAGCTCCAGAGAGACCCCTGGGAGGGTTGGGGGAACCGGGCAGCCGAGGCATCATGAAGCCTCCCCAGGAGCGACCAGAACAGGTTTAGCTCATTGGCAGGGCAGGAGAGGCCTCAAACAAGAAATGCTCGTGTAAAGAGTGATTTGTGGTTCAAAAAGGTGCACCCAAGTAGGCGTCACGGAAGAAATTAGAACCTCCGTGGCCTCCTTATTCCCACGTCACAGGTTCACCCTGTTTTTATTCTGAATTATACAAACCGGGAGGAGGAGGCGCCAGGATCTCTGAACCCACCCCCAGGCTGCCCTTCGCTAGAAGTCAAGGCGAAGAAAAACTGACTCCTATCACCGATGTCCGAACGCAGCAAGGTCCTCAAATAACGACCAATAAACAGGTGCAGAACGCTGCGATGGCTCTAGAGAGTGATGAGCGGCCCGAGGGGTCAGAAGACACCGGCTCTTCGGGGTCCCGGACCAGAAGGCTGGCCAGGGGTCTTTGAGCAGCGTTAACTGTGCAGCTTCCACGACCGCCGTCGGTGTTCGCTCTTGCACCTCTCAAGTGGCGCCACCTGGCCACTGGTCGCACGTAGGACTCGCGCGGGGCGGGGCGTCCGGGTGGGCGGTGCACCTTAGGGGCGGGGCAGCTGGGAGCGCACGCCTGCAGGCTGGGCAGTGCCGCGTGCGGAGCGGTTGGGCTCCGATGGTAGCCAAGAGGGTCTAGTGGCGGTGTGGGTTGAGTGCCCCTCTCGGCGGGGCGGGGCCCAGCGCGCTTTGTGCCGGTGGGAACCCGGCGCCCGGGGCCGGCTGAATGGGCCGGGGCGGGGCAGCGATTCTCCTCGCTGCGAGGGGTCCGCTCTGCGCCGCAGCCGCCTCCGACCTTCCCACCGCCGCGCGGCCGTGGGGCGGGGGCAGGGGCAGTCTGCCCGCCCGGGGTCCCTGGGAAAGGGACGCAGCCCAAGACACCCCCTCCCAGCCCCACTAAAGGGTGAGAGGCGGAGGGAGCAGGTCTGGCCCGAAGAAGTGGGGCTGGGCCAGGGCTGGATCCGTCCGCGATCAGGAGTGCACAGCGCCCGCCAGGCCACCCCTGCCCCAAGGCCAGACGGGTGACTGAGGGGGTTCCCGCAGTCACCAGAGGTGCTCTCAAAATAGTTTCGGCGATCCCAGACCAGACGGGGGGCCCCTTGAGTTCCAGGTCTGGTCTGGGCCTCACCAAGGCCTCCATACGCGCAGCCCTGCCCCGGGGCTCTCGGCTTGGAGGCGCAAGGCTGGTGGCGGCGCCGAGACGTTGGTGGAGGAGCCTGGGAGACCTTCGGGGAGGAGGAGCCGGGGTGGCGGCGACCGAGAGCCGCGGGTGACTGGAGCAGAAGCCCAGATCGCGGGGACGGGGACGCAGGGGCCGCGCAAAGAAGGCGCCTCCAGGCCAGTGCCGGCGCTGTCCATGGTGCTGCCACCTGCTCCCTCCGGCACCAGGGGGCAGCGCAGGCCGCCGCCGCCCTCCTCTCCACAGCGAAGGAGGTGGCTCATGCCGGGTAGGCAGCCGCGGAAGCCCGACGGGTACTCGGCTCCGCTAGGTACCAGCCAGAGCCCTGGAGCCAGGGGGACGGGAGAAAGGTGGAGGGGAGGAGAAGCTCGAATAGGTGTGGAGAGGCGTGAAGGAGGAGAGAAAGGCGGGGAGAAGGGTGAAGAAGACAAGAGAAGGAAGAAAAAGTGAGGCGCTGGAACGTCTCCCCCGGGCGCAGACCTCTGCCTGCCCCATTACAACCCCAAGGCCAGGAAGGCCTTTGCTGCCCCTCCCCCACAGCGACCTGGTGTCTCCTCCTCACTCGGCTGCCCACCTGCCCGGAGCTCTCCTCTCCACCCATCCCTCCTTTTATATTATTTTAATTCTTATTTAGTTTTGAGCCAGGGTCTGGCTATGTAGCCCAGGCTGCCTCGAACTCCCAACCTCCTGCCTCAGTCTCCTGAGAGTTGGGATGACAGGCAGATACCACACCACACCCCATCCCTCCAGGCCTCTCCTCTCCACCTTGCAAAGAGGTCTGAAGGCTTTTCATATACTTGACGCTCAACTCCAGGATGTCCGCCTTTTCCAACTTGCGTTTCCGTATCTGTCAATCCACAGAGGGGACTCTTAGCGGGACCGGGGGAGAGGAAGCCGTGAGGTTGGGCTTGCCGCCCCCTCCTCACGTCTTACCTGGTGCGAGTAGTGTCTCTCCAGCAGCGATCTGAGCTGCTCCAGCGACACGTTGATGCGGGCCCTGCGCTTCTTCTCCATCAGCGGCTTGGAGATCTGCGGACCACCAGCCTTTAGAGCGAGGGCCCGGCCCTTCCACCCTCCACCTGCGCCAGCCTGGGAAAGGCCCCCACCCTGCTCCCTTCAGAACCCCAGACCTTTCGGAAGCTGCCGGCTGAGCCCCCAGAGTTTCCCCGGTTGCCAGGCTCTGTGCCCATGGTTCCAGGTCTGTGTGGGGCGGGAGGCAGCACGGCCTTTAAAGGGGACTCGTTTACATGTCAATGAGGCCCTCAGAATTTGGGAAAAAAACCCAGTCGGGAGGGACTGGAGGGGACACAGGGGGAAAAGGTCCCTATGTCCCTCCCTGGGGCCCCTTGCCATAGCCCAGGCTGCCTCTGGCCCAGGACCCCTCCTCCTTCCCTGACCGCTTTGTCTTTCTCCCTCTCTTCTTTCTCTCTCACCCCCACCGAGTCCCGGGTCTAGGGACCCCTCCCAAGACCATTCCTTCCGTTCCCTGTTGGTCTCCATCATGCAGGTTGTGGGTCTCACCACCACTGGGCCTACTTGCTAAGTCCTCCCCGCCCTGTGTCTCTGAGGGTTCTGAGCGTTCGCGGTTGCTCTCCGGAGGAGGGAGGTCCACGGCCTCAGGGCACCCTAGTGGCTATGACAGGGCTCCCGGCCTCCTCAGGCCTGATGAAGACGCTGAGGCAGGGAGCGCTGGCCAGTGACGCCTTTCCGCTCGCTTCACGCTCGGGCCCCACCGCGACGCCAAATTAGTCGCCCTAATGTCGGGACAATGTAGCGATTTTCTGCCTGGGGTTGCTCAAAGCCGGGCACAGGCAGGGCCCTCGGGGGCCACGCAGCAACATGTGTCCTATTAAAGCGTGCAGCCCGCCCGCAGGGCCACAGCAGGCCTCCTCCTTGCTGGGGCCTGGAGACTGGAGTACTGGGCCTGTTAGTACTCAGCCTAGACACTTGGAGCTGGGAGCAGATGTGGTGAGCCAGACTCCACCACCACCGCCCCTACCCCAGGCTTCCAGGCTGGGTCCCAGGTGGAGGACCAGGCCCCAGTACGGAAAGACTGCAGTTCTACTGTGGGCCTTCTCTGAGTCCCACAAATGGGGGTAGTGGGGGGCGAGGGAAGGCTGCTGATACTCCTAGGAGAGTTCCAGGTCCCTGCACCCCTTCCCATTATTCAGGTGGTGGCTGGAGACCCAGTGAGGAGGAGCCTGGCACCTGTCCCAGGACGGGCTGGGCCCCACAGCAGGTGCTGGTGCAGTCCGCCTCCCACTGGGCCGGGAGTTGGACTCCAGTCGTTGTGAGTGACTGGAAGCCTGACCCCCAGGGAAATCTCTGGGTTCAAACCTAGGCTCAACCCTTTCTTAGCCTCCCTCGGCCTTCGTTCAGGAGTTTGTCAAATGGGGTTGGAGACAATGCTTCCTTCCCTGGCTGCTGTGAGGCCACTACGAAGTCGCCCAAGTTAGGCAGTTGAGCCCCGTGGGCGAGTGAAGAACAAATCGGCCACTGTGGGGCCTCAGCGTGGGAGGAGGGGAATTGGCTGGGTCGCGAGTGCCGCCCCCACTCCGTGAAGCCGGGGCATCTCCCCCACCCCTGCCCGAGCCGGGGTATTGATGGGCTTCTCGGGGAAGCCGAGCTCCAGGAGCCGAGCAGCCGTGGAGAATCGCGCTCCGCCTTCCCCTTTCAGGCGGAGGCAGAGGCGACGCAGCTCCGGGGCGCTCTCCCGCCCCCGCCACAGGGCCCGCGGGCCGGATCCGGGCCGATCTGGGCCCGGGGCGGGCGGCGGGGCCGAGGCCCAGCGGCGGACGCTGGCACGCGCGGGGCAGCTTTCAATCGCCGGGGCCAGCCCGGCCGGTGCCTCCATGCGACTAAATGCAGGCTCGGGGCAGTGGCGGCGCGGTACAAAGGCGCCGCGGGCCGGCCGGGCGGCGCGGCTGGGCACAAAGGGGGCAGCCAAGTGTTAAAGGCATTGTGCGGCCCCACAAAGCAGCGCCCGCGCCCGCCCCCTCGGGGCCAAACTCCGGGCGCCCCGCTGCTGCACGCGGGCTTCCAGCTGCTGCACATCTGCCTAGAGGCCGGGCGCGCGCCTCGCCCCTGCCGGGACTCCCCACTCTCCCGGTTCTCGAGCCGCGCGGTCAGCGGGGCAATTTGTCCTCTAATTACCATCCTTCCCCATAAACCGCTGCTCTCGCCTTTCAGTCGGGCGGGCGCATTAGCAAACCAATGGCCCTGGGCGCAGCCCTCGAGGCGCGCAGTGGGGCACCGGGCCGGCCCCCTCTCCAGTTAGGGTCACCACAAAGCAACCCCCTTTCTGACCATTCCCGCCGGCACCAGCCCCTTTCGGATGCGGCATCCCTCGAGAGCCCGTGCCCAGGGGTCCGGGTAGCACTGGGTGGGGCAGCTCACGTAGGTGGCTTAGCGTTTCTTAAACAGTGGAAAATTGACCGCAAAATGCACTAATCCGCAATGTTCTGCTGTGACTGCAGGAGGTAGGGCCCGCCTGGACGGTGGGTGGCAGGTTGTCCGCAGTCACGCTCTGCCAGGGTCCACTTCCTAGGCCTCTGCCTCCCACAGACTCTACCTCCAACCCTGCACGATGGCTGCACCCCACCCCAGTGGGCAGGGGCGGAAAGACCCCACTCCTTGGGTAGGGGTCTTTCCGCCCGTGATGTCCCCTCCTCTCTGGACCTCCTCGCCACTGCTTGGCCAGCTCCTCGCCTGTAGCAGCCTGAGGGTCGTGCAGGACCAAGCCCGGGTTCTTTTCATCCTCCCATTTTCTGGACCCCTGAGACAGCTTCTTCCCCCCCCCCATGTCCACGTTAGCCCCAATTCAGGCTCCTTTGGGCAGCTTGTTTTCCCCACTAAGTTGAAGCCAGATCTTTGCATCTGGGAAAGTTGCTGTGTGATAGCAGGCCCACGTCACTTAAAAATTACTCTGGTTCCTCGAAACTGCCCTCAATAAAAGCTGGTAAGGGCAGATGTGTCATGAGATGGCTGGGCCTGCCGAAGGGCTGGATTAAGAAAAAATGTGGCAGTGATAGATAACTTTGTACCTGGTCGCTAGATAACTTTGTAAAAGGCCAAATTCAGGGAATTCCTGAAAAGGGCTAAACTCTGGAAACGCAAACTTACTTTGTACCCCCACCCCTTGACTGTAAAAAGAAGGGGGGGGGGTTCTGCTTCTATAATCCTGCCTCTACTCCCCTACCCTATAAAGCTCCTAATCACTGTGAGTTGGATGCTGCTTTCTGAAAGTCCCCTCCTGGGACTGAAAGTAGCCGGCTGGTGGGTCTAAATAAACTTTTCTGCTCCTGATCCGTTTGTTTGTGTCTTGGAGTGTTTTTCTGGGGCCGAGCCGCTGGGTACAACAGCTGGAAGATGGCAGGCAAATCTCCACCAAGCCTCTCCCCAGAGACCCTCACGGCTGAGGACCCCTGAGCTGCCTCCCCCCAGTGGGTGGAAGTCCCGCTTCTGGGCCTCCCACCAGCACCCTCAGGCAGACGTGGTTCTGAGCAGCTCAGAAGGAAGCATTTCCGGGTGGAGAGTGAGGCCCTGGTTCACCCTGTCCTCTCTGAGAGCAAGCAGAACAGAGCGCTCTCAGGCTGCTGGGAAGGTCATGGACCAACTTAGAAACCGGGCTTACGCAAGTCAGGATGTAGGCCACCGAATTTCTTTCCATCTTTAGCGCCCGGGGTCCCCAAGGCACCCAGAAAAGAGCACAGGTCCAGGAGGAGCACTGGGGAAATCCTGAGCCTTCTGCTCATTCAAGGAAAAATGTTTCTCTTATAAGTTCCCAGGCTTCTCAGGGTCCCCTCCTTTCTCACGCTACAGAATCTAAGGGGAAAAGTAGCTGTGCCTTTGTGCCCACCCCATTCCGCTTTCTTGACTTTGGCAAAAGAAAGAACACGGAGTCAGGTCCGGAAATGAGGTGGGAAGACAGAACGTGGAGTCAGGTCTGCTCTGGGTGGGAGCTGCCTCCTTTCTGCATTTGAACTGATGCTAACTGGCCAACCCCACACCGATGACCACGGGTGCTAGGAACAGGAGGGAGAAGTGTGGTTCCCCTCTCAGATGCATTTCAAAGTGGAATGCAGTGATTGCCCTTTGTAATGAACGATAGGGACACAGCAAAAGCCCGAAACGACTCAGGCAATTGTCTCCAGATGGGGTTGGAAAAGCCACAATTGTTTAACTCTCTTTAGCTCTATTGGGGCTCTGAGGGCCCTTCAGAGGACAAAGGCTGGGACTCCAGTGAGTGCATCAACACTGCCAGGGCTGGCCTGGCTCGGGAAGAGTGAATTCAGAGAGGACCCCATTGTCCCAGCCTTTTGTGTCCCCCCCCCCCAGCTGGCTCTAATCTTTAAATATTTACCCGGCCCCTTTGTCCACGTACGACTTATGCACTTGGGGCTCAAGTGCTCATAAATTACGCATCATTTACCCATTTCCAGACTAGAGAGAAGAGGTTTTCATTCCTCCAGCCGGGAATGGCCAGAGCAGGGGAAAGAAAACTTCTGGAAGAGCAGGCTACTTCTTGGGGAGAGCTACAGTCACATTGGACAGGCTCCCCGCTGCTGCCCTCCTGGCCCCCACGTGCACCCTGGGCAGGACCGAGGCCCATGGGTGCCTAGGAGCTGCCTGAGACCTACTGTACTCTCTGAACACCACTGACCTGGCGTCCCTAAGGCGGGACGGGTGAGCTTCCTGGACTCTTTTCCTTCTTGGTTTCAGGCTTGAATAACAATTAGGACAGAGGCAAACTTTCATCCCGGGAAACTTGTGTGTGGCTTGGGAGCGCTTTGTCCCACGCATGTACCTGCCACCTGCTTGCTCTGGGCCACTCCTCCCCCTTCCTGCATTCTCTTGCTCAATAAAGCAACCCACATAAACAACAGAAGCCTGATGTCATCTCAGCCTGTGGTTTAACTTGGAAAGGTCCAGGTAGTTCTAGTTGTTGATGTTAGGTGCTGTTGAGTCGAGTCCAACTCATAGCAACCCTATGTACAGCAGACTTCCTGATTCTGTGCCAGGCACACGATCTTATTTGTGTTGAAGCCCATTGTTTTAGACACTGTGTCAATCCACCTGGTGGTTCTTAGGGCTGTCTAAAACAAGACGGATCTCCAGTTGGGCCCAGGAAGGAAAACCACTTTAGCCTCTGATGGGATTACAGGATGGGGGAGGGAAGGGGCCTGCAGAGAGACCCTACCACAGGAGAAAGGGCTCCCTTTGTTGCTGCCCGGAATCTCCTAGAACAAAACACATTCAAATGCTTATTTACAAGAAAGGGCAAGGAAGGCATGCCAGAGGAGAGGACTTTTCCCTGTCTTTCTTTCATTCTTGTAGGTTTCTCGTGCCCCTTCAATCTGGAGAGCTGGGTGCACACAGTTTATTTGATTAGATTGCTTTTCTCTAGTGGGAAAAGTCTGTGTGTTTCTATCCATGTTTCCCTGTGTGCCTGTGTGTACCTGTGTGTGTGACTGATTTTCCGGGTATATGCATGCTGGGTGTGCACAGATCCGTGCACTTGCCACTTTTCATCACTGCTCTGTGACCCCTGGGTCCTGACAGTTTTGCAAATTCCAACTTCTAGAAATTTTCCCTTCTCTGAACACACCAGGGGCTGGGATTTAGCTCAGTTGGTAGAGCGCTGCTCTGCAGTCTCTGAGGTCCCAAGTTCGATTCCCAGCACCGCAAAAATGGGAGCAGGGCCTGGCAATCCACTCCCAAGGCAATCCCGAAACAGTCAGCCATTGAAAACCCTATGAGGGTCACTATGAGTCGGACTCGACTCGACGGCACCTAACAACAACAACAACAAACCCAGCAGGTGGCACATGCCTGTAATCCCAGTGAAACTGGAGGTGGAAGCAGGAGGATCACAAGTTTGAGGCCAGAAGCAGCCTGTGCAATTTAGTGAGAGCCTGTCTCAAAATAAAAAATTAAAAATGGGCTGGAGGTGAAGCCCAATGGTAAGACATTTGCAAAGTATGTGCGAGGTCTCAGGTTCAACCCCCTAAGTACTGCAAATGATAAATAAAAGATTCCCTCCTCTAGAGTCTGGCCTCACCCAGGAGAGGGCTGCCTCCCTTTTCCTTCTTCCATTTCCAACATGGGGTTGATGAAGACCTAGGAACTCAGGGGAGGTGATGGGCAAAGAGTATTGCTCAGGCTCTCCAGGCTGAGCTTCATGTTGCTCTGTACCCCCAGAATGGAACAGTCAGTCCCTGAGGATAAACCAAGGCGGTAAGAGTTTGCAGAGGCCAAAAGCCCAGGGCAGGAAGAGCTGGTGGTTTTTCCACCCCAGGACCAGGCTCCCTTCCTGGAGTGAAGGTGTGATGAGCACCCTCTAGTGGTCCTAACGTGTCTTGTCACAGAGGAGAGGTCCTGAGTCTGGGAGTTGTTGTTGTTGTTAGGTGCCGTCAAATCGGTATCCGACTCATAGAGACCCTCTGTACAACAGGGGAAACACTACTGTCAGTGCTTCTCTGCTGTTCATAGGGTTTTCAATGGCAGATTGATTTTTGGGAGGGGGTTGCCAGGTCCTTCTCCCAAGCCTACAGCTTCTGGTGTTCCCAGGCGGTCTCCCATCCAGGTACTAACCAGGCCTGACCCTGCTTAGCTTCCAAGATCTGATGGGATCGGATGCCACAGGGCTACAGCGAGGCCCTGAGAAATGGGACAGTGGAAGGAGCTCCTGCTCTTAGCGACCCCCCCCCCCAACAGTAACACCCAGGCCTCATTCCCATATGGTGCTGCAACTTGGTGACCTTGGTTTGTTTTTGTTTTGGGGTGCTGGGGATGGAACCCAGGGCCTTGTACATTTTAGACAAGTGCTCTACCACTGAGCAACATCCCCAATCTGACCTTAGTTTTTAAGTCTTTCCAACTTCCAACATCCGAGTTTAGCAAAGATCTCCTGAGTACCATCTCAACATGGTACTGAGCTTTATAGGACGAATATTGACCCATGACAGTGTAGTCGGGGTCCTTATTTTACAGGAGGGCTGGAGTTTGGCTCAGTTGATAGAGTGTTGCCCTGTACTCTCTGAGGATCCGGGTTCAGCAGTACAGAAACAAGAGAAGGACATGGCAATCCCCTCCCAAAGCACAAAACAATCAGCTATTGAAACCCTGTGAAGGTCGCTTTGAGTTGGACCCCAACTCAACGGCACTTAACATAACAATTTTGCCGGGCGTGGTGGAGCACACCTGTAATCCCAGCGGCTCGGGAGGCGGAGGCAGGAGGATTGCAAGTTCAAGACCAGAGGCAGTCTGTGAAACTTAGTGAGACCCTGTCTCAAAAAGTAAAAAAATGGGCTGGAGGTGCAGCTCAGTGGCCCAGCACTTGCAGAGCATGCAAGTGCGAGGCCCTGGGTTCAATCCCCAGTACCAGAAAAAAAAAAAAAACAATTTTACAGGAACTGTTTCATAGAATTGACCTGCCCAAGGTCACCAAGCTAGAATGTAGGTATCAGGACCTGGATGTCAGCCCAGGTTCTCCACCGCCTGCCCACACACCAGGGCTGTGCTAGCGCCTGCAGGGACAGAGGAGATGAGGGATTCAGAGGCAGGGTTCTCAGTGCTTTCTGACCACCACCCTGGGCTCCAGCCTCACCCAGGGCTGTCGCCCATCTGCCTCTGGCTAGCTCCTTCCTACCTGTGCTTTTCAAACCCAGGGTCAGCTCCCCCCCTCCCGCCCCCCGTGCTCCCATTTCCAAGGCCAGGTGGGCACTGCCAGTCCCTGAGGGCCCCAAGTCAGCCCAGGCAGCCTCCTCATCCTGCAGTCTTCCCACCCCAGGGCTTCTCCTGTGCCCCTCACCCATCCTCACTTGGCTTCTGTCACACTCACCCCCGCACTGTTTACTCCAGCTATTTGGTTTCTAGCCTTTCCCTCTATTGCTGCTCTCTGAGCTTCCAGGAGAGCACTTGGCCTTTAAAAAAGTGAAGAGCAAGAGTGTAATCCCAGCACGTGGGACGCTCAGGATCAAGAGTTCAAGACCAGCCTGGGCTACATATTGAAACCCTGTCTCACAAAAACAAAATAAACAAGTTAATTAACTTGAAAAAAAGGGAAGAGCAGGGGAGGGTGGTGTCAGGCACAGTGTTACTGTTTCATGGGAGGAATAAACTCTTTGGCATGGCAAGGTGAATCTAATTAACAGTAATACATTATATTTCTCAAAGAGAAGAATTCGAATCTACTCACCATAAAAAAATGACATAAATTTAAAGTGATGGATATGCTCATTACCCTGAACTGGACAGTACCCAATGCAGCCAGGAAGCAAAACATTACACTGTACCTCATAAGTATGTACAAGTATTATGTGTCAAGCAAAAGTAATAAAGTTGAGGAACAATTTCTGATTATAACAGAGACGTATGTTCATCGCAGGCAATATGGAAACTACAAAAGCCTACAAAGAAAAAAAATCACCTAGCGTTCTGCTGTAGACTAATTCTGGTATGCCGGGCGCGGTGGCAAATGCCTGTAATCCCAGCGGCTGGGAGGCCGAGGCAGGAGGATCATAAGTTCGAGACCAGAGGCAGTCTGCATAACTTAGTGAGACCCTGTCGCAAAAAGTAAAAAAATGGGCTGGGGGTGCAGCTCAGTGGTCCAGCACTTGCAGAGCATGCAAGCGCGAGGCATTGGGTTCAACCCCCAGTACGGGGAAAAAAAAAAAAAAAAAAGAATAATTCTGGCTTACAGTTTAGCCATTTTCCCAGGCTCCCTTGCACGCGTCTCTTTCCCCCAAGTGAAGACAGGGTCACCCCGTAAAGTTTTGCATTCTGTCTTTTGAAGCCCGCACTACATCCTGAGCCTTTCCACTGTCTGACGTCCTCCGCGTGGGGACGCCGCGGCGTGGAGGCCCGCGTGGGGGTCTGGGGCGCTTCCCAGGGCTGTGCCCAGGGAGATCGCGGGTGCAGGGGGACCCGCGAGGGACGCGCGGGGGTCCGAGGATCGCGCCCACTCCCGCGCGCCGACCGGTCTGGCTGGGGGGACGCGGGGCCGGCCGCGGGCGGAGTCGCTGGGCGCTGCGCGTTGCTCCTTGGGACGGGAACCTTCCTGAGTCTGGGGCCACTCTCGGGCAGAAGCCAGGGGCGACTGCTCGGCCCGGCTCGGCCGCCGCTCCGCGGAGGTCGTCCAATCCCGGTGGGGCCGTGGGGTGGGGCCGGCGGGGCGGGGCGCTCCCGCCAAATTCAGGCCACCAGACTCGCGGGGCGGTGTTATCGCGAGAACTCGCAGAGTGCTCGCAGCTCCGGGCAGCTGCCCTTCCCGGGCCGGCGTCGGCGGCGCAGTGCGCAGGCGCGGCCGGCGGGTTTCCTGGGCTACGGTCGGCGCCGCCGCCTGCTCGACCGCCGCCGGCCGCTCCGCTGCCCCGCGCCATGGCGGGCTGCGCGGCGCGGGCTCCGCCGGGCTCGGAGGCGCGCCTCAGCCTCGCCACTTTCCTGCTGGGCGCCTCGGTGCTCGCGCTGCCGCTGCTCACGCGCGCCGGCCTGCAGGGCCGCACCGGGCTGGCGCTCTACGTGGCCGGGCTCAACGCGCTGCTGCTGCTGCTCTACCGGCCGCCGCGCTACCAGGTGCCGGCCGCGCGGGGATCGGGGCCGGGGATCGGGGCTGGCTGAGCTGGGGCCGGGGTGGGGGATCCGGTGCGCCCGGCCCCACGCCTCCCACGGGCGTGTTCCGCCGCCGCCGCGAGCTCGGGTCACGGGAGGGACCCGCTTCTCCGGGCCGTGGGTGTGAAATTGCAGCTCTTGCAGCTCGTGCCGCTCGGCAGCCTCGCCGGGGGCGCGTGGGGTGGGGACCGAGCGAGCCCCCGCGGTCTTTTATGTAAGGTAAGCTGTGGCGTCCTCACCTGCTGCCCAGCCTGAGGTCAGAGGCCCCGGTTCCCGGAGGGAGCTGGGCTCAGAGACCCTGGGGTTCGGCCACAGTTGCTGATGCGGGAGCATTGGCCAGTAAAGCAAATTTAAGTAGTTTTCCTTAGTCCTGAATAATAATTGCGGTAATCATAATGATACTGTATCAGCTATTCGTGGGTGCTTTAAGTGGGTAGTCCTCATTGCTGTGCTAAAAGGCAGGTACTACTGTTATTCCCACGGTGTAGGTGGGGGGACCCAGGTCCACAGATTTTAAGCAACTTGCTCAAGGCCACGGAACCAGAGGCGAGATGAGTGCAGGATCTGAAACCAGGCAGCTTCACCCTCTTAACCTCTGAGCAAATGGATTCTGTGCTCCCCAGTGGCCTACTTATCCCGGGAAGGACGGAAGCCTGGGTTTGGGCTCTGAGAACAGCCTGTGACTGAGCTCCTTTTGGCCCGTTTCAGATAGCCATCCGAGCCTGCTTCCTTGGCTTCGTGTTTGGCTGCGGTGTGCTGCTGAGTTTCAGCCAGTCTTCCTGGAATCACTTTGGCTGGTAAGGAGGACTTTGGCAATGACGGTGTTGAAGTGAAGGGGGACAGAGTAGAGGGCCCATAGTGAGTAGCATTTCCTCATCTCTGTGTCTCATCTCTGACTGGCAGAAGGCAGTTTGGGGTTCTGTGGAAAGGACGCCTCCTGCCTTCTCTAGTTCCCGCCGTTCGGATGTTGTAAACTGGTGCCCATTGGTTGATTCTGTTGCAGATAGAGACAGGTCCTATCACAGCTGTTGTGACAGCTTTCAGTAAGGTGATGAAGCCTTCCCAGAAGGGTGTGCAGGTCCTTGGTGATGGGAATGGGCAAGGCCGCTGTCTCCAGTTTCCTCAGGTCATGTTTAATGTGTTCCCTCCAGCCAGTGTAGGATTTCCCCCTATACTGATTTCAGTCCCGTGAGTCTTTCTAGCCTTAGGTCTGGGTATGAACCATGGCTTCAGGGTAAACAGTTTGATCTATGATCAATATGCCAAGCTGTGTATTTGTTCTTTGCTGGAATTATTTTAGTTTTATTGAATTTTGTTTCACTTTCATCTTAAAATGTGTGATGTCCTTTTAAAAAGACCTCACCTATGGAGAGGTTTTCTTTCTATGACATTCAAAAACACCACTCCCCTATAAAAGCCCCCTCTGCAAACCAGAGTGAGTAAGTGCTGGGTATGGGTGCCTGATGTCCACTCAGGCAAGGTGACGATAGGACTTCATCACAGAATTAGGCACAATTCAGCAGATCCAAATCTGTACTTTTACTTATGGCTGACTTGGTTGTCTTGCCCGACTTACTTCTCTTTCTTTCTGTTTTTAAATAGGTACGTGTGCTCGCTGTCACTATTCCACTATTCTGAATACTTAGTGACAGCTGTCAATAATCCTAAAAGTCTGTCCTTGGATTCCTTTCTCCTGAATCACAGTCTAGAGTACACAGTGGCTGCGCTTTCTTCTTGGATAGAGTTCACGCTTGAAAATATCTTTTGGCCAGGTTAGTGTGCCCTACTTTTCCCCTCTGGAGAGGAGATGGGGACCTTCCTTGTGGGCTGAGGACGGCGACATTGGTTCACCTTTCCAGTCTAATCTCCCCTGAGCTATTCTCCCCAGCCCTCTGGCCTCACTAAGCTATTTATAAAGGACAAACTCCGCTCGAGAATTCTGCTGCTGGATTTTGAATCCAGGGCATGCTGACCTTTTGCTTTAAAACTTGCAAAATGTGGGGCCGGGTGTGGTGGCGCATGCCTGTAATCCCAGTGGCTTGGGAGGTGGAGGCAGGAGGATCACAAGTTCGAGACCAGAGGCAGTCTGCGTAACTTAGCTAGACCCTGTCTCAAAAAGTAAAATAATGGGCTAAGGGTGCAGCTCAGTGGTCCAGCACTTGCAAAGCATGCAGGCACGAGGCCCTGGGTTCAACCCCAGTACTGCAAAACAAAACAAAACAAAAACTTGCAGAACGTAGTGTACCGTCTAAAACAAAGTCCTGCTTTGATGGTTGTCATCCTAACTTTGCAATCATGCAGTTTGGTCTGCACTTTTTCTGTGGCGTGGGAAATTTCACATGAAGGTCTTAGTAGCAAAACCCCCTGCATCTGGAGCCTACTCTGAAATCGAACTTTCTGTAGCCAATGAAAAAAAATAGGTGTGGATCCCAGGATTCGGACTGGAAATGTGGACTGTCCTGTGCTTCTCTCAGCTGTACATTTTGTCTGCAAGGGGAGGACATAAGCGAGTGTGGGGCTGGGAAATGGAGCCCCAGAGCCCCTCAGCCCAGAAGGGGAGAACTGCTTCACAGTGGCTCCTTGACACTTTGGAGTAACTTGATGAATGTTGTTGTTGTTAGGTGCCATCGAGTCGGTACCCGACTCATAGCGACCCTACACACAACAGGGGAAACACTATTGTCAGTGCTTCTCTGCTGTTCATAGGGTTTTCAATGGTGGATTGATTTTTGGTAGTGGGTTGCAGGGTTACCTACAGCACCTAGGCGGTCTCTCATCCAAGTACTAACCAAGCCAGATCCTGCTTAGCTTCTGAGATCTGACAGGATCGGATGCCACAGGGCTACCGCTGCAGGCAACTGGATGAATAGCAACTTGGGAATGTCTTCCATGTCGTTGAATTTTAACGTGGTGACACGTTAATGCCGAGTGCCTGCAAGCACGTTTTCTACTGTTTCTGTCTTTGAGAAAATTGGTAGACTAATCTCAGACAGTAAAGGAGGGCGGTCAGTCTGGTGTCCTCACTCCCCGTTTGTATCCCACGTCTCTCTGCAGAGCTGAAGCAGATCACCTGGCTCAGTGCCACTGGGCTGCTGATGGTGGTCTTTGGAGAGTGCCTGAGGAAAGCCGCCATGTTTACAGCTGGCTCCAATTTCAACCATGTGGTGCAGAATGAAAAGTCAGATACCCACACCCTGGTGACGAGTGGGGTGTACGCCTGGTTCCGGCACCCTTCCTACGTGGGATGGTTTTACTGGAGTATTGGAACCCAGGTATGGTACCAGATACGACACTGGTTTCCTTTCATTTACTTTCTTACTTTCTTTTTTTTTTTTTCGCGGTACTGGGGGTTGAACCCAGGGCTTTGCGCCTGTTCTGCAAGTGCTGGACCACTGAGCTGCACCCCCAGCCCATTTTTTTACTTTTTCTGAGACAGTGTCTCACCAAATTACGCAGACTGCCTCTGGTCTCGAACTTGCGATCCTCCTGCCTCCGCCTCCCAAGCCGCTGGGATGACAGGCGTGCGCCACCGCACCCGGCTCCTTTCTTCCATTTTAAAATTTTATTTGCAGTACTGAGGGGTTGAACCCAGGGCCTCACACATACTTTTTGCAAGCACTCAACCACTGAGCTGTACCACCAGTCCATTTTTTTACTTTGTATTTTGAGATAAGGGCTTGCTAAATTACATAGGCTGCCTCAGGCCTCGAACTTGCAATCCACCTACCTCTGCCTCCAGAGTTGCTGGGATGAAAGGCGTGAGCCACTGTGCCTGGCTTACTTTTCAAATTTTTAAAATTGAAATATAATTGATGTAGTATAAGATTTGACATTTTTAAGTATGTTGTTGTTGTTGTTAGGTGCCATCAAGTCGGTATCCGACTCATAGCGACCCTCATAGGGTTTTCAATGGCTGCCTGTTTCGAGATTGCCTTGGGAGTGGATTGCCAGGCCCTTCTCCCCGTTTTGCGGTGCTGGGAATTGAACTCGGGGCCTCAGAGACTGCAGTGCAGTGTTCTACCCACTGAGCTAAATCCCAGCTTTTTAAGTATACAGTTCAGCTTTTTGTAGTGTACTCAGTGCATTCATTCCCAAGGTCGTTGGTCTCCTTAAAACATGCTCTCTGGCATGCTTCAAGTGATAACTAAATAAAAACCAACAGAACTAACTTAGTCCTTAAGGTTTTTACCATGTCCCTAAAATCTGGGCATTATGAACTATTGCTGGCTCTCAGTGCAGCTGCCCCCCACTGTGCCCCTTCTCCACCTCTCTAACTTAGATCTGGAACGCCCCAGCGGGCGAGGAGAGCTTTGGGGAGCAGGCGCCCTCAGCCGCTCATGTGGCAGCTCAGTGGGTTCTCATCAGAAATAGGTCTTAATGAGGCCAAGGTCCTGTGTTATGGTAATGAGAGCAACGGAGGTTTGTTCTGTCCCAGGGTATAGACCAAGCCCTTATTTCTTGACACCTATCTGTTGATTCTGTGCTCTTAATCCTGGAAAAACTTGGCCAGAGAATGTGAATAGAGCACCAGGCGTGGTGGTGCATGCCTGTAATCCCAGCAACTTGGGAGGCGGAGGCAGGAGGATCGCAAGTTCGAGACCAGAGGCAGTCTGCGTAACTTGGCGAGACCCTGTCTCAAAAAGTATAAAGAAAAAAAATGGCTGAGGGTGCAGCTCAGTGGTCCAGCATTTGCAGAGCATGCAAGCATGAGGCCCTGAGTTCAACCCCCAGTACCGGGAAAAAAAAAAAAAAGTGACTAGAGCTTGGAAGATTCATCCCATCTTGGGGGAAATCCAGTCAGGGACCCCAGCATCCCATCAGCAATGCACGGTCCATGGGGCCAAAGTAGGGGCCGAAACCCATGTAGCATTTCTTTTAAAGACCTGCATCCTGCATTGTGCCCGAGCTCGTGTGTGTAGATGGACTACTCCTCCTGGGACAGCACTGACCCTTAGTTTCTGCAAAGCACTATTTTCTATGTGTTCATGATCCACTGAATTGATTTCTCGGCTTGGTAGCAGGTTGCTGCCTGCCATTGGGAAACCTGCCATCAGGGTCGCCCAGGAAGTTACACACATACACTCAGTGTGATGGCGCAGCTCTGGAGTCATCGGCTGGGCTAGTCTTGGCTGTGACAGTTGGTCACTACTTGGCCTCCATTCCCTCACACATGAAGGTGGGAACAGTAGCGTGGGGATGGTAGATGGCCTTAGAGGTTGGTTGTACGTTGGCTGGCTTAGTGGTTGCAGGTGCTCTGTAAATGGTGGAGAGACGTTAGGGCATGTGCCTGCTCCTCTGGGTGGAAGTCCCCACCTGGGGAAGACACCTGTCCACAGAAGACAGTCCTCAGTGCCAGCAGCGGGCAGGGGCAGGTTAGTGGGTTCCACAACAGCACAGGAAGCTTCTGAGGAGCTGGGGATGCTTTTGGCCACGAGGGGCAGTTTGGCTGTGGGTCAGTGGGGAAGGCGTGAAAAGCAGAAGAGCCTACAACAGAAGGTGGCATGAGGCAGATAACGTGTACAGAGCCTGAGGGAGGAGCAAGGCTGGAAGAAGCAGGGCAGGCCGGGCACGCTGGTGAGCGCCTGTAATCCCAGCAGCTTGGGAGGCGGAGGCAGGAGAATGGCAACTTCAAGACCAGAGGCAGTCTGTGTAACTTAGTGAGACCGTGTCTCAAAAAGTAAAAAAAAAAAAAAAAAAAAAAAAAAAAAAAAAGGGCTGGGGGTGCATCTCAGTCCAGCACTTGTAGAGCATGCAAGTGCGAGACCCTGGGTTCAACCCCCAGTACTGCAAAAAAAAAAAAAAAAAAAAAGCAGGGCAGGCCCAGCACTTCCAAGCTTCAGGCACCGGGGATTTCTGAGCACAGAGCGATTTGCTGAAAGAGCTCTGTTTGGCACGCGTGTGTCTCCTATCAAGGAGAAGACTGTGTGGGCAGCGGGCAGGGCCCCGGGGTGGCTGTGCAGTATGAGCAAGTGTGTCCAGGTGTGTGGGAGGAGGGCCGGGGAATGCGCCCGTGGGTCAGGGAATTCACACTCAGGTGTAGGAGGGGCATCTGTCACCCTGCCCTGAAGGTTGAAATCCAAGAAGCCAGTCTTCCTTGAAACTTTGAGATCTCCCTTACCTGAGGGGAACCAGAGAAAAATAGGGAAAAAGCCGCAGAGATGAGGGGTAGTTCTTTTTTTGTTTTTTTTATCGGTATTGGGGGTTGAACCAGGGCCTCGTGCCTGCATGCTTTGCAAGTGCTGGACCACTGAGCTGCGCCCCCAAGCCCTTTTTTTTTTTTTTTTTTTTACTTTTTGAGACAGGGTCTCGCTAAGTTACGCAGACAGCCTCTGGTCTCGAACTTGCAATCCTCCCACCTCTGCCTCCCAAGCCGCTGGGATTACAGGCGTGCACCGCCATGCCTGGCACAGGGTCAGTTCTAATGTGAGAGCAGTGGCTCGATTCCAGGGTGCTCACGCACCAGGCTACTCTGATCGGCCACACCCATGCCACGTGGGCTATTGAGGAGCCAATAAACCTGTCTTTGCTTAGAGCTCCCCACCTGTCGAATGGGGCCAATACCACCTACCTCACAGGGGTGTTGTGAGGACTTACAACTCTGACCTGATCATCTTGGTGTTTCCTCTGCCAGGTGATGCTGTGTAACCCCATCTGTGGTGTCGTCTACGCCCTGACAGTGTGGCGCTTCTTCCGTGACCGAACGGAAGAGGAAGAAATCTCGCTGATTCACTTTTTCGGAGAGGAGTACTTAGAGTATAAGAAGCGGGTGCCCACGGGCCTGCCCTTCATAAAGGGAGTCAAGGTGGATCTATGATGGGCAGGGGCCCGGCGGGACCAGGGGGCCTCTGACCCTGTGCAGCCTGGGCCAAAACCACGTCTGGTCAGCCACTGCGGAATGAATTTTCTTAATCGTTTTATATGTCACTAATTAGCCGTTTGGGAATGTCACTCAAGACCAAATGGTCAGAAGGCCTTAGGACCAAAGGACCCACCAGAGCTATCTATCCTTGTGCTGAATCAAGGTAGGACACAGAAAAAACGATGAACGAGGAGCAAATCACAGCAATACTCATCGGCACCCCTTCCGAAGTGACCTGGTGAGCACCCAGGCCACGCGTCAGGGCCCCCCCGAGGCCAGAATGTATTTGCATTGTGACCAGGACTCCTTGGGAGAGGTGGACGCCGCTCTCTGCAGTCCTGCTGCAGAGAGAGTGGTGGATGTCTCTGCGTGTCAGCAGTAAAAGGGCACCGAGACCCTTTCCTTCAACCGAAACACAACAGCACAGCTTTCACCTCTTTATTCTGTCCTCCAGTGCATGAGCATCTGTGTAGTTCTACAGTGACTTCCTTCTGCTACGCTTTGGCTCTTTCCACATTTACTCACATCTACACGTGTGTCTCACAGGCAGTTGCATGAGTTCAGAGGAACCCACCAGTGTCTCCAGCTCCAGCTGGTGTTTGGCAGTGAGTAAGCACAGCCCCCACTGGGTGGTTTGGCCACGTGGTCTTGTGTGACCTTGGCACCCCAGGCCAGGGGACCGTGGGCCCCTGGGTTTTCCTGGGGTCTTGCCTCGTGCTGTCCTCTTGCTAGCCAAGAAATGCTTACCAAATGCTTGCTCTATGCCAGGCATTGCTGAGCATTGAGAAGTACTGCCGTCCGTTTATCTGGGATTTTTTGTTCTCATTTGACCATAGCTTGTACTTTTGAGTTTCAATATAAATCCATCAAATACTGCTTTCTATATTCTCTCAAAACCATATCCTTCCCCAAGCTGTTTCGTTTTGTTTTCCCCATACTGGGAGATTGAATCCAGGGCACTCCATCACTGAGCTGCACCCCCAACCCATTTTTTAAATTTTTATCTGGAGACAGGGTCTCCCTAAGTTACACATGCTGCCTCTGGCCCCAAACTTGCGATCCTCCTGCCTCCGCCTCCCAAGTCACTGGGATGACAGGTGTGCACCACCATGCCCGGCCCCAATGCTGTTTTAAGGTGTTTCCCCAAAGGGGTTCCATCACACCATGTACAACTGCAAACTCGGGCACACCAGCCTCTGGAAACAGCCTCCGATAGAGCCGATCATCCCAACACAGTTTCCTTCGGCATTTGTGTCCTGCAGGTCTGAAGGGAGAGTTTGAGTTTCTGTGTCATACGTAGAGGCTCTAAGAGGTGAGACCTTTGTTTAATCCTGTTTAATCCTTGGTCTCTCTGATCCTTCCAAGCAGTGTTGTGGTGGCACTGATAAAGGTGGCGTTGGCAGGTGGTTAGAGTGTTCGGCCACACCCATGCCACGTGGGCTATTGAGGAGCCACTAAGTCTTTGCTTAGAGCTCCCCACCTGTAGAATGGGGCCAAGACCACCTACCTCACAGGGGTGTTGTGAGGACTTAGAACCCTGTCATGCATTTTAGTACTCCGATGAGAGGGGTGACATCAAAGTACAGTATAAGAACGACAAGGAAACGGGCTTGTATTTGGCCACCTGCGCAGGTACCTAAAGTATATATTCAAAAGTGTGTTACCAGCTCAGAAATCCTACTTATTTCTAGATTTCATGGCTTAGTTTTTTGCTGTTATATATACCAAAGAGGCTTATGGGTCTGCTGATGACCAGTGTGACGGCCAACTGGCAGGGCCGAGGCTGGGGCTGGCAGCACCCAGTTTCTCAGGAGACACCTACACATATGCGCTCAGTTTGGGAATGTGAGTCGAGTCAATCCCCAACTTCTTCAGATGCTGCCCACCAAAGCAGACTCCGCCCACAGGGGTGCAGACCGGGAGAGGATGTGGGTGGGTTTTTGGCCTGGTCCCTGACTCTTTCTCACCACACCTAAGTAGGACTGGACCCAGCCTCCACCGCCCTTGGGGACCGAGAAGTTGTCATTCTGATGGCTGGAGAACAGCTAATGACCGCCCCTGGCACTGGAGGGTAAGGCTGGGTGTTGGCGTTTGATGGCCTCCTTCATCTGCCACAGGCCAGAGAGTCGAGCTTCATCCCCCAGCCCACGGGCAGAGTTGCTCAGACCTGACAGGCAGTGAGGTGCTGCCTCGCGCCCCCAGAGACTTGACGCTGTGCTCTGTGACGCTGTAGAGAGTAACTGGGGCTGCAGACGGTGAGAACAGTCCCACCCTTGTGATAACCCAGGGCAGGAGGCAGCAGTATGCAGGGTTAACAGGTGACGTAGAAGAGGGCAGGAGTTGGCAGCTGGTCAGCTTCATCTGCTGCAAAGTGATTGTAGCTTCGGGAATGTGGCAGGGATGGGCCCGGGTCAGAGAATCAGGCTGATGAGGTAAAGGGTTCTCAGGGACTCACTGTGACGGGCTGCGTCTACTGTCTTCCCCCACTTAAACCATCAGGGGGTGTCTTCTTGTCAGTGGCAGTTTTCAGAGTAGAGATTCTTAAGTGGAGAACAGGAACTGACTGAAACAAATCTGCTTTGAAACCGCGTAAACCGCGGCCTTCACCAGGCTCTGTGTTGGGGGCGTCAGTTTGCAGGCGGTGGTGGGTGAACCTCCTGGCAGAGCAGAAACAAGCTGCAGGAGCCCTGGTGGGAACTGCTTGATCCTAGGAAGACGCTGTACTGACCCCTCCCACTTACTGTCAGGGAAAACATCTTGAGACCTCGAGGCGGCATCTGCCTGCAGTCAGGCTTGGCGAGGTCTCAGCTACCGTGAGCCCCCCACCCCCCAGCCCGGTCCTTCTCTGCACTTTTTCACTGCCTTAGGTAGTCGTGACCTCCTCCATAGTTTGCTTTTGCACTGGTTGGCAAGGTTAGAAGCCCTCAGTCTCTGATGGGGCGGGAAGCGCTCACTGGGTGGCTCTGTGAAAGGCTCGGGTCTCGTCCTGGGCTTGGAAGGGCCCCCTGTCCCCACTCAGGGCGGGGGCAGCCCATCCCACTGCAAGGAGAGTGAGTCACAGAGTAATTATTCTACTCTTCTTTTTACACAAATGTTTATTTAAATATACGAAAGTAGATTTTCTTCCAGAGATAACTGATTATTCTTTCCAATTCTTAAATAAAACTACTTGATTTCACTATGAGCAACAGTGTGACTGTGTGGCATGGGAAGGCGCCCAGGCGAAGGGGTGCTTCCGGGTGAGGAGGGTCCAGACCACCTGCATGAGGTCACGTGCACCGTGACTCCTTGGCTCCATTCTAGAGACCTCTAGCTGATTTGTGATGCTGCCCTTCAGCTGCCACACAGGGTTGGGTGCTGTGGGCTCTGAGACAATAGTGC
>VMDO01029333.1:0-22764 GCA_007922755.1 Pedetes capensis | reverse complement strand
TTTTTTTTTTTTTTACTTTTTTTTTTTTTTTTTTTTTTTGAGACAGGGTCTCACAAGTTACACAGACTGCCTCTGGTCTCGAACTTGCGATCCTCCTGCCTCTGCCTCCTGAGCGCTGGGATTACAGGTGTGCGCCCCCATGCACATACAGTGTGGCCAAGGATTCTTGTCATAACATATCTGGTATAATATGCCTCATTTCTGCCTTTCAAACCCTCCCTTGGAGCCGGGTGTGGTAGCGCAAGCCTGTAATCCCAGCAACTTGGGAGGCGGAGGCAGGAGGATCACAAGTTTGAGACCAGAGGCAGTCTGCGTAACTTAGAGAGACCCTGTCTCAAAAAGTCAAAAAATGGGCTGAGGGTGCAGCTCAGTGGTCCAGCACTTGCAGCACATGCAAGCATAAGGCCCTGGGTTCAACACCCAGTACCGAAAGAAAAAAAAAACTCCCTTGGCTGGGGTGCAGCTCAGGGGTAGAGCGCCTCCCAAGCATGCGCAAGCCCCCAGGCTCCACCCCAGCACCTGCCAAGTGTGTGCAGACCCTGGGTTCCATCCCCAGCACTGTAAAAATTATTTAATTAGTGGATGAATGCGATGGCTTATGGCTGTGATCCCAGCACTCGGGAGGCTAAGGTGGGAGGATGGTAAATTCCAGGCCAGTGTGGGCTACATAGCAAGACCTTGTCTCAAAAGAAAAAAAATTGTCTGCCTCAGGTATTTCCTTACCGTAACCACAAACAGAGTAATACATCTGGCATATTAACTCTTTTAGTTCAAGGGACTTGGAAAACCATCTACTTTGAGGAGGCAGCTCTTCCCCAGTTGTCGCTTGAACGCTTTCCAGCCTGGGGGCCTCATTTTCTGGCACTCTATTTGTCAGTGCTTCTCTGCTATTCATAGGGTTTTCAATGGCTGATTGTTTCGGGAGTGGGCTGCTGGGTCCTTCTCCCTAGTCTGTGCTAGTCTGGAAGCTCAGCTGCAACCTGTCCTCCATGGGTGGCTCTGTTGGCATCTGAAATACTGGTGGCATAGATTTTGGGATGACAGTAGCATGCAAGCCCCCACAGCACAACAAGCTGACAGACATAGAGGAACACGCTCAGAGAAAAGACAAATTAAAACGCAAAAGGAGTTTTCTTGGAGACCTAGAACATCGAGCCAGTACCAATGTCTTGAATTTCCTCATGGCAAGATGGAAGCAACCCACCCCCTTCACTGGGGGTGAAATTATGGGTGTGTAACACGTAAGGAGGGGCTGGGATTTAGCTCAGTTGGTAGAGTGCTGCTCTGCAGTCTCTGAGGTCCCGGGTTTGATTCCCAGCTCTGCAAAAACAAGGAGAAGGACATGGCAATCCACTCCCGTGGCAATTCCGAAACAATCAGCCATTGAAAACCCTATGAGGGTTGCTATGAGTCGGGCACCTAGCAACAACAACAACGCGTAAGATAGTGGCCCACACATGCAATCCCAGCACTCAGGAGGCCAAGGCAGGAGGATCCTGAGTTCAAGTCAGCCTGGGCTACACAGTGAGATCCTATGTATCCTGGGGAAAAAAAGCGAAAAACAATATTCCAGGGTAAATGGGATTTGTGATGATAGGATGTTGAAAATCTTCCTCAGGGTCCAGCACCAAGAAACAAGGTAAGCAGGAAAAGACATCACCAGCCAACCACACAGCAGAGGGAGCTGGTAAAAATGCCCTGGTTAGTGGGATCAGAGCAAGGGAAACACTAAGAGATCCCGCAGGAGCAGCCTGGAGCCCTGGAGACACTGGAGATGCCGGTGGCCCAAGAGATGGAGCCTCTAAAAGGAAGCGCCGAGGGGAGCCATCCAGGGCCAGGGCGCTGCCTAATGACTTATTTACCAGAGAGACGACGCCTCTCCAAGGGCCCCTGGTACACCACTGATTTTCAAAGAGAATCTCACAGATCACAACCACGGAGGGGAAAGGTGACAGGGGTCTTGGGCAACAAAGGGGCAATGCTTGGGTTCAAGAGAGAAGCAGGGTGGCAGGAGGGTCAACCAGCTGACGGGTCCTTCAGGAAGGTTCCTGGGGCGGTCAGTTGGACCTGGGGGAAGCCTGATTATTCCACTCCCATCCCGGGCAAACTGGAAGCTGCGATGTGCTTTTCACTGCCTGCAATTTGGATTGCAAAACGGAATTCCTCCTGGGCTTCTGTTTTCCCTTCTCCCTGTTTTCTTTCTGAAGTCCATGAAGCACCAGGCATCACGGAATTATTTTCCTGGAGCCGCCAATCTATTTTTCTTTCTTTTTCTTTCTTTTCTTTTCTTTCCTTCTTTCTTTCCTTCTTCCTTCTTTCCTCTTCTCCCACCCTCCCTTCCTCCCTCTTTTTCTTTTCTTTTCCCTCTCTCTCTTCTTTCTTTCCCCTTTCTCTTTCTCCCTTCCTTTCTTTTTCGTTCTTTCTTTCTCCCTTCCCTTCCTTTTTTGCAGTACTGTTGCTAGGTGCCATGGAGTCGGTATCCGACTCATAGCGACCCTCATAGGGTTTTCAATGGCTGACTGTTTTGGGATTGCCTTGGGAGTGGATTGCCAGGCCCTTCTCCCATTTTTGCAGTGCTGGGAATTGAACTCGGGGCCTCAGAGACTGCAGCGCAGTGCTCTACCCACTGAGCTAAATCCCAGCCCCTTTTGCAATACTAGAGGGATTGAACTCAGGGCACTCTGCCACTGAGCTGCACTCCCAGCCTCTCTTTTTATTTTTATTATTATTTTTTTTTATTTTGAGAAAGGGTTTTTGCTAAATTATACAGCCTCTGGCCTCGAACTTGTGATCCTTCTGCTTCAGCCTCCCAAGTGGCTGGGATTACAGGCGTGTGCCTTAGGGCTCAATCTAGATGAGGTCTTTCTATGTTGCCCAGGCTGGTTTCAAACTTCTAGACTCAAGTGATCTTCCTGCCTGAGTAAGGACCACAGACATGCACACTGTGCCTAGCGTCTGTTTTTGTGCTTTTTAGAGAGGTCTCATCTGTAAGGTGTCTTGCAGCCATACTACCCTAGCATCCAATACTGTCTGATCTCAGAAGCTAAGCAGAGTCAGCCTGGTTAGTCCTTGGATGGGAGACTACTATGGGAATACCAGGTGCTGCAGGCTAGGGAGAAGGACCTGGCATCCCAATCCCAAAACAATCAGCTATTGACAACCCTATATAGGGACGCTATGAGTTGGACATGACTCAGTAGCACCTAACAACAACAACAACAATCTCTAAGGCAGCATTATTCACTAGAGTTTTCTACAAAGCTGGGAAAATGGTCATCTGTGCTGCTCATTATGGTGACCACTAGCTATTGCAGTGTGGGTAATATAAAGGAAGAGCTGAAATTTTAATCCTATTTGATTTTAATTAAACTTATATTGCAACATGTGGCTTGTGGTTTCTGCACTGGACAGTGTGATTCTGTTTTTCAGTCCTAGGTGTAGAACTCATGACCTTGCATGTGCTAGGCAAGTACTCTACCACTGAGCTACCTCCCAACCCCTGGACCACACCCACATCTCTCACCTAAAACCACACAGCCCTTATCTATTTCTCTTCATTTCCCTCAAAAACAGCTTTTACCAGTGGGGATCAGTCTCTCCTACATTCTACTTTATCTTTGGGGTGAGCTGGAGAGTGTACCTCTTATTTGCAGCTGTTCAAAGCTTCTTTGTACTTAATGTATGTTGGGCAAAGACACTATGTTTTTCCTCTTGACAGGGGTTTAAGACAGGGGTTGGCAAGCATTTTCTGGAAAGGGCCAAATGGTCAATATTTTATGCTTTGCAGGCTAGATGGTCCAGGACTCTAGACAGGGTATAAATGAATGGGAGTGGTTATGTGCCAATAAAACTTTATTTACAAATATAAGCAGGGGGCCAGATTTTCCCCACAGGCTGTAGCATGCTGGATGCTGCTCTAGGATTTATAAGACAAAATGTGATGGTTTTTAAATGTATCTGGAATTTGATGCTATATTAAATCAAGACACTGGAATATCACTCAATGATAATAGCTCAAACCGCTAACTGTGGGCTGGGCATGGTTTTGGTGGCAGAGTGGGTAGAGCTGGCAGGGTGTGGGGAGGAGAGAAGATCTTGTCCCAGACCACAGAAACTGTCCCTAACATCAATGGGTACATGGAGAATAAAAGTTCCCAGGACCTTGTGGATTTCCATCTTCGCTTTCGTTTTCCACAATTTCAAAGTTCCATAAACATAAAGTGGATCGGGTAGGGAAGGTGGAAAAAGATTCAGATCAAATTCTAAAGTTCCTTCCAGATTCAACATTCTGCACTCCAGCTTACCTGCTGCTGCATTTGACTACTAATGCCTGGATCTCACTTAACTCTGCAGGAATAAAAGCACTGTGATCAGTTAGTAATGTCTGGCATGGACAGACTAGGGGAATAGAATGCAACAGGAGAAATGCCACCTACTTCCCTCCACTGTGGGTGTAGCTAAGCATCAGGGCCCACTTCCTGGTGACAGAAAAGGAACAAGTGCTACCCAATCCCTTCCAACAGACTCACAACAAAAGCTGGTCCGATGGATGTTCTCTGACACCGGTGGAGCTCCTCCAGGCACAGTTCCGTGGTCATGTGGTCAGCGGCCTCGGTGTTCCGAATACCCCACCTTAGATCAACAACCTGGGGATTATAAGGGTGGGGTTTGTCAAAAAAGGACATGATGGCCGAAAACCTTTTTTTTCAATTCCCTTTAACAAAAGCAGGAGAGCTACTTTCAATATTTATTAGCAGAGTCTCCCTTATAGGGGGATGTCTGGATTAAATGAATTTGAGGCTGGGGATGTAGCTCAGTGGTAGAGCAGTTGCACAGGATGCGCAAGGCCCTAGATTCTATCCATACCCCCAGGAAAACAAAAAGGAGAGAAAAAAACTGGAACGAAACCAGTAACTTCAGTGTAATTGTGAGGACAATACCAGACAGGTCTGTGTTGAGGGGAGAGGCATTCTCCACAATGCCCCCTGGGTCCTCCCTAAGCCAAGGTCATAGGCAACAAGGAAAGACAGAGAAACCATCATAGGCCACAGGGAACCACATGCAGTGGGGTTCTGTGGTTGGGATCCTACACCACAAAGACCACGGGAGTGGAAGAACTGGCCACATTGAGTAAAATCTGGAGGTTGCTTAATACTAATGGATTTCATAGTTGTAACATGTTAAAATAACAACACTGTTGGACTGTGTGGGACTGGAGCTGGCAGGAGAAACAGGGGGTCAGGTGTACAGCGATTTTCTGTACTGTCTGCCAACTTCCTCTGGATCTGAACTCTAAAACCAAATGTTTACTTACACCTGGCGTGGTGGGCAGCAGCCCACACCTGCCCTTCCAGCACGCACGAGGTCGAGGCAGGAGGATAGCTAGTTCGAGGTCAGCCTGAGCTACACCGTGAGACCCTGTCTCAAGGGGAAAAGGGAAAAGAAAAAAAAAAGGGAAAGGAAAAATAGTTTCCTTAAAAATAACATTTGAATGCAACGTTTTGAGAACGGAAGTTGGGCGTTTTCAAACTGTCCCGTTTTAAGCGAGGACATGCCCATGCTTGTTTGCAGAACTTTCTTGGTAAAGGGCGTTCAGTTTGGCAGAACTGGATGCAGCAAGTTCCTGGCAACGACCTGCTTGTGGTCTATGCTGCCGGATCACCCCAGGCAGGCTGAGCAGAATAGCTCGATTCAAGCTGGCCACGCTGACCCAGCGGAAGACTAGAACAACCCAAAGAGTCCCAGGACAGCCCCTGCCTCCCTAAATTCCTTAGCTGAGAGAAAGAAATGCAAATTCCTCAGCAAGCACCACGTGAGGCAAAAGGCAGTAGGACCAAATGTGAGCGGAGAGAGAAAGAGACAGAAGCCTTAGTCATGGGTGCAGAAAGGGCAAAGGGCCTGGGGCTGGCAATGGGCAAGAGTTTTTGCGTCTGGACCATTGTCTCTCCATCTGCTTGTTCAAACTGCTGTAACATCCACCTCCTTGGGTGGTGTGGGTACTGGACAGAGGCTCATCTGGCAATCAGTCATTCTCAGTGCATGGGTTTACCTTTTTATGTGGTTTTGATTGTTTGCTTTTGATTTTTTTGGTTTGGTTTGGAGGCGGTACTGTGGGGTTGAACTCAAGGCCTTGCACATACTTTGCGAGTGCTCTACCACTGAGCCCCTTTTTGATGTTTGGTCTTAAGACAGGGTCTCAGTAAGTTACCCAGGCTTCCTCTGGCCTCCAATTGGAGATCCTCCAGCCTCTGCCTCCTGAGTCACTGGGATTACAGGTGGCACCACTGTGCCTAGCTTGTTTTTGGTTTTGTTTGCAGTAGGGTCTCATTATATTGCCTAGGTTGGTCTCGAATTCCTGGACTCAATCCATCCTCCTACCTCGGCCTCCTGGGCAGCTGGGACTGTGGATGTTTGTCACCGCACCTGACTTGTTTTCCTATTTAGTGTCTCTGACCTTGAACTCTGCCCAATGATCAATGACAGGCATAGTGCAAGTCCAGACACAGATCCCTTCTTAGGACAATATAAACAATGGTGCACTTAGAGTGTGTTTTTAGGGGGAGGTACTGGGGAACGGGCCTGCAGCTATAGCCCTGTGGCATCCAATCCTATCAGATGTTGGAAGCTAACCAGGGTCGAGCCTGGTTAGTACTTGGATGGGAGACCACCTGGGAACACTGTAGGCTTGGGAGAAGGGCCCGGCAACCCACTCCCAAAATAATCAATCCGCCACTGAAAACCCTATGAACAGCAGAGAAGCACTGACAATAGTGTTTCGCCTGTTGTAGGCAGGGTTGCTATGAGTTGGACACAGACTTGATGGCACCTAACAACAACTAGGGAACTGAACATAGGGCCTTCAGCATTCTTTGTAAGTGCTATGCCCCCGAGCTGAATCCCTAACCCCTTTTTAAATTTTTATCTTGACACAGGGTCTTGCCAAATTACACAGGCTGTCTCTGGCCTCGAACCTGCAATCCTCCTGCCTCCGCCTCCCCAGTCACTGGGATTACAGGCGTGGGCTCTCATACCTGGCAATGGTGCACTGCTTAAATAAGGGGAGTTTTCTTTTTCTTTTGTACTTGAGGGATGAAGCAGGGCCTCGCGCATACTTTCAAGTGCTGTACGACTGGGCTGCACCCTCAGTCCTTTGTTTTTTTCTTTATCTTGAGACAGGCTCTTGTTAAGTTACACAGGCCTTTGGCCTCAAACCTCCGAACTTCCTGCCTCTACCACCAAAGTGCTGCAGCTACAGGCATGAGCTGGGGCTTCCCGTATTAAGGGGGATTTTGATATCATAATCTCTGATATAAAGGGAAGGAGAGAGCATCAATTGAGATGCCCAGGCTGACCAAGAGCCCAAATGACCCCCTTATCTTAGGGTTCTGTCTTACAGGCACCGCTCCACAAATTCCTTTAAAAGATCACAAGAACAGAATGCTTTGGGCCAGATCAAAGGGCTGTAGATATGGGCAGTAACTTCTGAGAACCCCCAGACCTCAAGATAATACAAGTGGCATACTTTAGCAACTCAAAGCCTCACCTTGACTTTCACTTTCTCCACCCCCTCCTTCCTTGCTTATAACCCACAATAAGAACCTTTACCCTGCAAAGAGTCAGAACCGATGAGCTGGTAAGGTGTGGTACCCTCGAACTTTAATAAAGGCTCTTTGTTATTGCACGCGACTTCGGACTCCCTGGTGGTCTCTGGGGAACTCGAACTTTGGGCACAACACAATTTCATCTGAGACTACAAAGATAGTTCATCAGTGCCTCCACTGATGGGATTGGTTTGACAGCTATGGGAGCCACTGTTTAGGTTCAAAGTGACTGTGCCCACCAGGTACACTATCAGCGTTCCCCAAAAGGCACACCCCACCCCCATACACACCCCCAAAACCACACAACCTTCCTACTGCTCCCAAAGCTGCTGCAGAGCATGGAGGGCCAGGAGGCTCCAGGGTAGGACATAACCATAAGAGACAGTTACATGACGCGCCCGGGGTTTGGTTTTTTGAGACAGGGTTTCCCAAGGCCCACGCAAGGGTGGAACTCGCCATCCTCCTGCCTCAGCCTCCTGAGTGCTGGGATCACGGGCGTGGCCAACGTGCCCGGCTCCGCCCCCACCTGGAGACGAGATCGAGAGGTTGAGACAAGGTCTCGCGAGGCCCAGGCTGCCCTGTAACTTGTCATCCTCCCGCCCTCGGCATCGTGAGCACTGGGATTCCAGGCATGGCCACTGCGCCCAGCTCTAACCCCCAGCTGCAGACGAGATCTCGCGAGATCCAGGCTGGCTTGGAACTCGCAATCCTCCAGCCTCAGTCTCCCCAGCGCTGGGATCCCACGCGAGCCCACCAGCCCCTGGGTAGGATTTTTTTTATCCTCACAGCCGTATTGCCCGGAGAATCTGCTGGTCCAACTGCAAGAAAATAGTGTAGGTCCCTTGTTAAGACCTCATTAGGAATTTTGAGAGCCAACTGTAGGCTTTAAGTGGAGTGCGGAGTCCTTGCTAGCGGGGGCTCTGGTGTGACATCCCGGGGCCCCCGGTGACCATGACAAGTGACCATTACCTCGAACATCAAGCCGTGCTTCTGGCAGAAGGTTTGCACTTCTGGGTAGGCGGTGCACTGCAGAGCTTCCCTCTCCGCGTCCATATCTGCGAGAGACCGCCTGGGGGATGTTAGTGGGAAGAACCCAGGGTGCTGTCGGCCCCATTCACCCCCACCACGGCCGCAGCCCTTCCCAGCAAATCCAAAGACACCAAAAAAATAGAAGTGATTCTAGGAGGCCAAATGGCCCAGACTGCCTGGGACTTCCTGGTTTGCTAGCCCGGTTGGCTGGGGTTTGGCTCAGTTGGTGGAGCGCTGCTCTGTGCTCTAAGGTCCTGGGTTTGATCCCCAGCACCACAAACATGGGAGAAGGACCTGGCAGCCCACTCCTGATACAATCAGCCATTGAAACCCTACGAATAGCAGAGAAGCACTGACATCCTGCCAGTTCTGGCACAGTGTCCTGGAGTGTTTCATTCTCTTATACATTGGGTCACTATAGGTCAGACCTGTCTCAAGGGCACCTAACAACAACAACTGTATTTAATTCCCAAGATCACACCTATGATCCAATCGATTTCGACTTCAAGGGCAGAGGCAGCCTGTATAACCTAGTGATACCTTGTTTCAGGGTAAAACATTTACAAAGGAGGTGGGAGTGCAGCTCAGTGGTGGAGCGCTTGCCCAGCAAGCACAGCTCTGGGTTCTACCCCTAGTACTGAAAAAAAGAAAAATCATTCTCTCTAAATTATTTGATACCTATGACTATAGTCTTTGAAGTTGTTTACAAATATGAATTTGGGATAATTAAAGTATTCGATGGGGCTGGGATTTAGCTCAGTTGGTAGAGCGCTGCTGTGCAGTCTCTGAGGTCCCGAGTTCGAGTTCAATTCCCAGCACCGCAAAAATGGGAGAAGGACCTGGCAATCCACTCCCAAGGCAATCCTGAAACAGTCAGCCATTGAAAACCCTATGAGGGTCGCTATGAGTCGGACACCACTTGACGGCACCTAACAACAACAACAAAGTATTCGATAATGGTGAGCTGCTGTACTGAGCATACAGTGAATTCTATGCGCAGCTTCAAATGGACCACAGTGAGAGTATTTACACCACAGAAACTGGCAGATAAGACAAATCAGATGTTTTGGTGTGTGATTTTTGCTTGTTTTAACATTTGAAGAAGAGATTATGAAACATCTTTCAGATCATGGTTGTATGTGGTTAACTCTCACAAAGCTTACAGCCTGGTCAGGAGGAGCGGACATACAGATTTCAAAACAGCAATTCAGGAGCCAAGGGTGGTGGCACATGCCGGTAATCCCAGCACTTGGGAGGCTGAGGCAGGAGGATCAATGCGAGTTTGAGGCCAGCGTGCTCTATATAATGAGTTTCAGGCCAGCCTGAGCTACACAGTGAGACTATTTCAAAACAAAGCAAACAAAAAAGGCAGCTTATGAAAAGTGCTATTAAAAAATGGATAGAAAGCCGGGCGCGGTGGCGCATGCCTGTCATCCCAGTGGCTTGGGAGGCAGAGGGAGGAGGATCGCAAGTTCAAGACCAGAGGCAGTCTGTGTAACTTAGCAAGACCCTGTCTCAAAAAGTAAAAAAAAAAAAAAAAAAAAAAAAAAAAAAAAAAAAAAAAAAAAAAAAAAAAAAAAAAAAAAAAAAGGGCTGGGGGTGCAGCTCAATGGTCCAGCACTTGCAGAGCATGCAGGCACAAGGCCCTGGGTTCAACCCCCAGTACCACACAAAAAAAAAAAAAAAAAAAAAAAGGATGGGGTTGGGGAAGGGGCTCTGTAGAGCCTGTGCCTGGCATGTGCGAGGTCCTGGATCCCATCCCCAGCAAAGGGGAAAAAATGACACCTAGTACATTTTTCATAATTATTAGGTGCAATAATGTACGCCATCCGCCGCCACTGTACCGAGTTGCTCAGTCTGGGTTGAGGAAGACACAGAGGGCCCTGGAGGCCCCTGTCACTGGTTCCCCTGTGGGTTGGCTGATGACCCAATCAAACCCGGGTCTCTTAGAGGACCCCGTGCGATCCAGCGGCACCTCCAGGAGTGCCTGCTTGCCTCAGGCCCCCAGTCCTGCCCTACCTCTTACCTGACACCATGGAGCTGATGAAGATTGCCACACCGCGGGGCCGAGGCTCTGGCAGGGGACCTGCCTGGCCTCGGAGAAGCCGACGGCAGGTGCCCGGGCTGAGGGGGCCCACGCTCATGCTGCCCGCCCACCTGGACGATCCTTCCTTGGGAAAGTGCCAGAGGCCCGGAGACCTCATGCCAGTGGCCGGGCAGCCTCCTTAGGAGGCCGGCCAGGCAGGACCATGGGGAGTGCAGTGCCTGCCTCACCCTCGAGCACCCTGGTGGGCCTGGGGCCCCTGGGGAGCCGACTGGCCACTCCTCTCTGCTCCTCTTGGTCTGCAAGCACCAAGGGGGTGACGCTGGCCGAGGACCCTGGGTGTCACCGCCTCCGCGCCACCGGAGCCTCCTTCCCAGCTCCCAGCTCCTCGCCCAGGGCCTTAGTGGTCGCCACAGCAACTGTGGTTTCCCAGTGCTGGGTGATGGGTCTTGGGGAGCAGCCGGTCTCCCGGGCACCTGGGTCCCTAGGGGCCTGCAAGTAAGTTGAGCCTGGGCCCAGGTGCACAGAGGGAGGCTGTGGGATGCTGGGAGCCGGGCCTGGCCCTGGCAGGGCAGGAGAACAAGCTACAGGGGGAACCCCACTCCCTCCAACGAGGCACGGTCCCGCCAAGTCACCATGAGCGTTGCAGAAGCCACCTGGGGGCTATTCTGCCAGTAGGGGGACACTTACAATGTCTGGAGACATTTTTGGTTTTCGTGAATGGGGGATGCCACCAGTGGCAAGTGGGTGGCAGCCAGGGAGACCGCAAAACATACCACGATGCATGAGACGGCCCCCTCCACAAAGAGTGATCTGTCCCCAAATGTCACCAGTGCCTAGACACTTAGGGGACAGCTTTAAATCAACTCTAGCCACCCACAGGGAGCGTGAATCTGAGACCTGCTCTTGATAAGAGGGGATCAGCCAGCCACAGTGGCGCAGGCCTGCTATCCCAGGGACTTGGGCAGCGGAGGCACGAAGATCACAGGTTCGAGGCCAGAGGCAGCCCTGTCTCAAAACGTAAAATATGGGGAGCCGGGCGCAATGGCACACGCCTGTAATGCCAGCGGCTCAAGAGGCGGAGGCAGGAAGATTGCAAGTTCGAAACCAGAGGCAGTCTGCATAACTTAGCGAGACCCTGTCTCAAAAAAAAAGTAAAAAGAACTGGCTAGGGGTGCAGCTCAGTGGTCCAGCACTTGCAAAGCATGCCGGCGCGAGGCCCTGGGTTCAACTCCCAGCACTACAAAAAAGAAAAAAAGAAAAGAGAAGAAAATGCCTTGGTAATCTAATTCTACTTGCCCTCCTCAAAATGGTAGCAAATGGCAGAGAAAGACAGAATGAACTTGCACCTTGGCATCCGCAGGTCTGGTTTCAGCGCCGGCTCCTCCATCGTCGCCAGGCAGGATTTAGGCAGGGGGCCTCCTTTCACATCTGTGAAAGTGGGGCAAGGACCTCGCAGGGCGTTCACCTCGGGAGAAATACGGTAAGGCAGCGTGATGCGTTCACAGAGCAAAATGAAGGTCAAAACATCCACGGTGAACCAAATACGAATGAGGCAGTTGGAGGTCGGTCTACCAAGTGTCCAGAGAGTAGTGAGCACATGGTAAACAGTGACAGGTGTCACACCAGGGGCACCAAAGAACGCAGACGCGGTTTAGGAGATGTTACCTAGGTACTTCCCCCATACCTGTCAGCTTGGCGTGCTGTGGGGGCTTGCGTGTCGCTGTGATGCTGAAAGCTATGCCACCGGTATTTCAGACACCAGCAGGGTTACCCATGGTGGACATGGTTCAGCTGAGCTTCCAGACTAGTGCCTAGAAGGACCTGGCAGCCTAGTCCTGAAACAATTAGCCATTGAAGATCCTATGAATAGCAGAGAAGCACTGTCAAATACAGTGCTGGAAAACGAGCCCCCTAGGCCAGAAGGCATTCAAAAGACAACTGGGGGACACTTCCCTCCTCCAAGTAGAGTCGAGCTTAATGATGGAAGTGGAATAAGGCCCTTGGGACCTTCTTTCACTGATGTGGCATGACTCAAAATGAGAAGAAACACAGTGGCTACAACAATAGGCTCTAACATAAAAAGATCGAGTGCAGGGCACAGTGTTGGGTAGTGTTTTGTTCTGCTATACTTAGGGTCACTATGAGTTGGACCCAATTCAATGGCACTTAACAACAATAAATACATATAATCATCCTAGGATAATGGGGCTGAGATTTAGCTCAGTTGGTAGAGCACTGCTCTGCAGTCTGAGGTCCCGAGTTTGATTCCCAGCACTGCAAACATGGGAGAAGGATGTGGCAATCCACTCGTTGTTGTTGTTAGGTGCCGTGGAGTTGGTATCTGACTCATAGCGACCTTCATAGGGTTTTCAATGGCTGACTGTTTTTGGGATTGCCTTGGGAGTGGATTGCCAGGCCCTTCTCCCATTTTTGCAGTGCTGGGAATTGAACTCGGGACCTCAGAGACTGCAGCACAGTGCTCTACCAACTGAGCTAAATCCCAGCCCTTGAAAACCCTATGAGGGTCAACTATGAGTTAGACACAACTTGACAGCACTTAACAATCCACTCCTTAGGCAAGTCCAAAACAATCCACCATTGAAAACTTTATGAGGGTTGCTATGAGTCGGACAAGACTCAAGGGCACCTAACAACAACCACAAGGGTAATGTGCATGGGGCAGGGACATTCCAGAAGTATGATGATAATATGGATTTATCTGCTGTGATATTTCTTAAAAACACTAGCCTAGCTGCTAACTTCCAGCTGTCCCCTCCTTGTGAGGTTGTTGGCTGGCACTTGATTCTTCCACCAATAACGTGTGACAGTATGCACCATGCACTGCCAAACAGAGAAGCCCCCCTGAGCCCGGGCGACCAGGGTTTTCCCTGGAGGTCAGTCGTGTGGACACGCTTGACCCTCTGCGTGGCTCACTTCAGTCTCCTGCCTGAGGTCAATTGATACTCTACGATGCAATGCTGCCACCATAAATCATGCTGTTAGAGTCTGGTACAGACACGTGAACAAAGCCAGTGTCACCAGGAAGGATATTCCAAGGGCTGAGCGGTCACCTCCTGGACTCAGGGAAAAAGTTGAAGGTTTAATGTGCTGGGTGTGGACAACATCGGCCTGCTGAGTCCATCCGTTATTCCATGGAAATATCTAGTACGTGGAGCTGACTAGCACCATTTTACAGATGAGAAAACTGAGGCTCAGTGTGAGAACTTCCTCGCTGGCCCAGCATGGTAGAGTTGAGTATAGACTGCTGGTCCAGCCCCCTCTTCTCCAGGGATCTCCAAAGCCAGCATGGCCGTCCAGCTACCTTCCCGCCGTCCACCCAAATCCTCTGGTCTAGCCCCACCTGGCTCTCCTTCCCTAGGCCCCAGATCCAGGCTCCAGCGTCTATGTGCACCTTCTCTTACCACCTCCTCCCCAGTCCTCTTACCTTGAATTTGCCTACCCCACAATTTCTGTTCATTTTTTTCCATTTCCTTGAGTCCCCTTAGATCTGATTACACTCCAGGACCTGGTCACCCTCCCTTGATTACTGCTTCCTGATGTTTGTAGGAGGATCACAGGCTTTTGACCTTGACATTCACCCACCAACTTTCTATTCTCTAGCCCAGGCTTTCTCAATTTCTGCTTGAGTGACATCTAGGATCATTCTTTATGGTGGGAGCTTTCCTCTGCATCCGTGTCTCTGTCCACCAGAGGTCAATAACTCCCCACCAGCACCAAAGTTAAGACAATCAAAAATTTCTCCACATATTGTCAATTCCTTGCAGGAAGGCACAATCACGCACAGTTAAGAACCCGTTGTCCAACACATTTCAGCCTCAGGGCCTTTGCACATACTATACCAAAACTCTAACACACATTCTTTCGTGCCATTCACATTTCAGCTGACATGCCGTCTCCTGAGACACTCTCCTTGACTATCCCACTGTTCAGTGACCCGTGCAGTCCCTCACAATGCCATCACCCTATTTAAATTTTCCGTGTGGTACTCACCAGCAGCTGGTACGTTCCTACTTGTTCAATGTTGGTCTTCTCTGTGAGAGGGCGAAGTGCATGGGTGCAGGGATCTTGTCTGCCAACTTCAGCACCCCTGACACACAGTAGGTGCTCAGTAAAGAGAGATCACTTCAATAGGTTTGTCCACAGCCGTCCACCTTTCTCAGCTCTAGTTTGTTACTGTAGAGAAGTGGGGGAGTCTGGTGGTCCTCAGGAAAGACAGAGACCCCCTGGCCGCCCCCTTTCTTTTGCTGGTGGTGCAAAGAGCCAATTCAGAATCCTCTGGGGAACCAGGTTGGAGAAGACAATTTCCTGGGCCCGGAGCCACCCGGAAGATGAACCTCAGGCAATCCTAGAACTTTTGTCTTAGCTACTTTCTGGCCTCCCCCGCCCAACTCTCCCAGCAACTGGGATAATGGAAGAAATTGTTTGGCTTCCGGGCACCCGGCTTAGCTGGGCACTCAGCCAGGCGCGTGGTTAACTGTTGTGGGCCAGGCTATTCCCGCCCATCCTAACACATGCCTTCTGTTGAGGGTCTGGTGGGGGCCGACGGGCTGGCATTTGGCATCAGCAGTCAGCAGAACCATCCCAAGAAGGAGATACTATGATCCCCCCACGCATCCAGAAGATGGGGTCCAGAGAGACAAGGCTGCTTCAGCCCCCTGGGCACAGGGTTTCTCAGCTACCTCCTGGGTTACTAACAGAATTCAATGCATTTACTATTATTTTTACCAGCCTGCATCCATATCTGTATGGTATTCAATCCCATCAAATCTCAGAAGCTAAGCAGGGTCGGGCCTGGTTAGTACTTGGATGGGAGACCACCTGGGAACGCCAGGTGCTATAGGCTTGGGAGGAGGACCCAGAAGCCCATCCCCCCAAAAAAAAACCCAATCAACCATTGAAAGCCCTATGAATAGCAGAGAATCACTGACAATAATGTTTCACCTGTTGTACGTAGGGTCTCTATGAGTCGGGCACCAACTCAATGGTTCCTAACAACAACATTATTATTATTTATTATTTTAGTTACTTGGAGGTTGAACCCAGGACCTTATAAGCGCTCTACCACTAAGATGCACCCCCAGTCCCTTATTTTACTTTTTTTTTTTTTAATCTTGAGACAGGATCTCACTAAGTTACACAGGCTGCCTCTGGCCTTGAACTCAAGACCCTTCTGCCTCTGCCTCGCTGGGATCACAGGCACATGCCACAGTGCCTGACTGAAACGCATCTGTATAAAGCAAGCCTAGCACCACGCCTGGGCCATAGGAAGGGCCCATGTGATGTTGGCCATAATTATTTATCATTATTATCACCACCAGCTTCACCAGACAAGTGGCAGTCAGGAATCAAACTCTGCTCTGCCTCCAGTGTCAACAACATGCTGGAAAATGTTAATGAAGTCGAAGTTTCTAGACCAGCATTTCCTGACTTCAGCACTGATAACACCTGGGGCTAGGACATTCTTTGTTGCAGGCAGCCGGCCTGGGCACTGCAGGCTGAGGGGCCGCAGTCCTGGCCTCCACCCACTAGGTGGCAGAATCACCTCCCTCCTCCATCACAACCAAAAATGTATCTCTTTGTTGCCAAGGATCCCCCAGAGAGCAGAATCCCCTCACCCCCTGTTGAGACCCACTGCTCTGCCACTAATAATAATAATATTACTATATTTTTTTCAGTGCTGGGGATGAAACCCAGGTTCTTGTGCCCACTGGTGAAGCCCTTGAACACTGAATCACACCCCCAGCCTAATATACAAAACTAAAGTTTTGTATACCCCACTTGTCTGTTAGCTTGTCATGCTGTAGGGGGCTTGCATGTTACTGTGATGCTGAAAGCTATGCCACCAGTATTTCAGATACCCGCAGGGCCACCCATGGGGGATAGGTTTCAGTTGAGCTTCCAGACTAAGAAGAGAGAAGGACCTGGCAGCCCCCTCCCGAAACAATTACCCACTGAAAACCCTGTGAATAGCAGAAGCACTGTCAATATAGTGCTAGAAATGAGCAACCCGCCGGGGCTAGAAGGCATTCAAGAAATGACTGGGGAAGAGTTGCCTCCTCAACGTAGAGTTGACCTTAATGATGGGAATGGAGTAAAGCCCCTGGGATGTCCTTTGGCTGATGTGTCATGACTCAAAATAAGAAGAAACACAGTGGCTGCAACAATGGGCTCAAACATAAAAAGATCATGTGCACAGCACAGTGTTGGGTAGTGTTTCATACTGTTGTGCATAGGGTCCTGTGGGTTGCGTACCTCCCAGTCCAGCCGGATGTTCAGACAGAAGGCACCGCCATGTACACAGATATCTAAACACAAGTCACTCAGGACCCTCGGGTGAGGCGTGCGGACTCCTGCGACCCTTGGGAACACAGAGAGGAGAAGGGGAGAAAGGAAAAGCCTTGGGTACTTTTGCCTTGCTGGGACTGAAAGTAGCTCTTTATTATCTCTCTCTCTGTCCTGACAAGGGCAGAGAGAAACCCAAACAACTTTTGCTGGGTCCCTTGTTTGGGCGCCACCTCTCTCTCTCTCTCTCTCTCTCTCTCTCTCTCACACACACACACACACACACACACACACACACACTGCCCTGACAAGGGCAGAGAGGAGCCCAAGAGTTACAGACCGAGTGTGAGCAGCTCTTTCTACTGCCTCGGGGGCAGCTGTGGCTCTTCTGCCTCCAGCGCTGGGACCGGAGGCTGTCCTCAGCTTCTGTCCCTAGGCTCTGGGCAAAGGGACTGTCCTCAGCTTGCTTGCAGTCCTTGAGAGCGCCATCTAGTGTCCTGGTCTCCGTGGTCACAAGGAGAGATGCCTCCGTGTTGTTGGTGGAATCCAGAGAGAGTTCTTTCTTTGTGGGTGGTCAGACGGAGAGAGCGTTCCCAGCAGGAAGCCAGCAGCCAGCAGCTCGCAGCACCCCCATCAGCAGCCCCATCGGCAGCTCCATCACCACCCGCTGCCGCCAGCCACCCCACAGCTCTCAGCATTACCATCAGCGGCCGCAGCTCTCCATCAACAACAGCTTCACGGGCAGAGCGAGCTTTGTTTATATAACCCTGGGGTAATTGCCTATGACAATCAGGTGGGGGCACGAGGGGCTAGGTGCAACCAATTTAGGAGTGCCATTCAAATAAAGGGTGAAACCAGATGTCACTCCTTGGGTAATCAAGGGGAGATCCTTGATTATGACTCAGGGGGCAAGATGAGGGTTGGATAATTCCCTACAGGGTCCCCATGCATTGGGTACAACTCGATGACACCTAATAGCAACAGAGTTTTGGGTGCTAGTATATATACTGTCTCCAACTCTCCCAGCAAATTTGAGGACTTTAATTTGCTATGCTGTTTATCAATAATGAAAATAAACTTCAGAGAAGCTTAACAATAATTTTCTCAGCTAGGCGTGGTGGCCACGCCTATAATCCCAGCAACTCAGGAGGTGGAGGCAGGAGGATCACAAGTTTGAGGCCAGGGGCAGTCTGTATAACTTACCAAGACCCTGTTTCAAAATAAAAAGCGCGGCTCAGTGGTAAAACGCTTGCAAAAGCCTGTGTGAGGCCCTAGGGCCAACTCTCCAGTGCCGCAAAATAATAATAATAATAATCAAACATCCTGTCTCAAAAAATAAAAAAGAGACTGGGGGTGTGGCTCAGTAGTGGAGCGTTTGCCTCGCCATGCACGAGGCCCTGGATTCAAGCCCCCAGTACAAAAAAAAAGATTGCATCTATACTGTGCACAGGTTATATGCAAGTACTATGCCATTTTATATGAGGACCTTGGATTTTGGTATTATTGCAGGTGCTGGAATCAATCTCCTTTGGACACCAAAGGATAACTGCATTTATGGAATATTGAAATGGCTGAGACTTACTTCAAAATAATTGAAGGAACATAGATGGGCTGGGGCTGGGGGCTCCCGATACTGTTCTGCCTCCTTTGGGGTTTGAAATTCACCATACTAACAGAATAACATATTCTTCAATGAGTACTCTTACGGAGTAGCTGTGATAATCATTATGTGTTGAGTAGGGGCTGCGCCTTAGCGAACTGCTGTGTCTCTTTTGCTATCCCTGCATGGCTAAAGTCATCATTCCCACTTGGCAGAAGAGGAATACAGTGCAGAGACGCCAAACTCAGCCACCAAGGAGGCGCCTGGGTTCAGCATGAGCGGGGAAGCGGCGCCCTCTGGAGGCCATCGTCGGAACTGCCTCACGGGAGCGCAGACATCGCTTGAACCTGGGCAGGGGAGAAAGGGGAAGATAGGGAGGCGCTGACCTCCTGTGAAAGTTTGGGTGAGTGATGGGATGGGAAGCCATGGGAAGGGAACAAAAGCAATAAAGGTAAATAATAGAGCCTGGCGTGGTGGCGCACATCTGTGATCCAGTGCTCTGGAGGCTGGAGTGGGAGGATGGCGGGTCCCAGGCTAGCTGGGCCTCGTGAGACCCACTCTCAACCTCGCGAGATCTGTCTCCAAGTGGGGAGGTTGAGGCTGGAGGATGGCGAATTGCAGGCCACCCTGAGCCACACTGTGTGTGAGAGAGTTATTTTCAATTTTTAAATGGTAGCCAAAAGATAATTAACATTTTAGTGTAATTTTTTTTTTCTTTTCAAAAATCAAAATATCAGCCAGGCGCGGTGGTGCATGCCTGTCATCCCAGCGGCTCTGGAGGCGGAGGCAGGAGAATTGCAAGTTTGAGAACAGAGGCAGTCTGTGTAACAGCGAAACCCTGTCTCAAAAAGTAAAACAAAACAAAAAAAAAAAGGGCTGGGGTTGCAGCTCAGTGGTCCAGCACTTGAAGAGCATGCAGGCATGAGGCCCTGGGTTCAAACCCAAGTCCTGCAAAAAATAAAAATAAAAATATAAAAAAATCGTGCCTTGGGCTTCTTGCATACATGAGGTTCAATCTGCATATGATTGCCCTATGAGTGCATGGGGTTCAACCAGCAGAGGTGGAAAAATAAAATAAATTAAATTGAAAAGCAGAAAAATTCATACTGAATAAAAATATCAAAATTTTAAACAAGGTACGGTGAATGAAGTTAAGTCTGAAAATGCAGCATTGGATCCTGTCTTTACTCAATTTTGGTATTTAGTTCATCATGGATTTCATTTACATTAATTTGGATTCTTTAAAAATATTACTTGTAAAATATTTTTATCTTCTTATTGAAGCCACAATGAGACACCAACTCACACTGACAAGTATTTTGAAAAGCAAGGTGGTCGGCGCGCAGCTGGATACCAACGCCCTAGTGCGCTTGCGCAACATGCGGGAGGACCTGGCTTCCATCGCCAGCACCGGGAAAACGCCAACAACGGCCATAAAAACAAGAGGTAGGACCATTAAAACATGAGTAAGGCATGGGAACTCCACCTTCATGAATGGAACTGATGCCATTATAAAAGGAAATCTGGGCTGCCCACCCCATCTCACCCTCTGGCCTCCCACCACGTCCCCTGGCAGAAAGACCCTCTCCAGGAGCCCGTACCGTGACATTGGACTCCCCGAGCTTCCCCGATACATTTGTGCTGATTGGAAGTCACCCTCTCAGCCGCGCGGTGGCGCACGCCTGTGCTCCTCCTCCCCATGCGCCCCCTGGCGTAGAACACACTGAGGCCACTGTTCTTGCCACTTTCGGCAGCGGTTCTGGAAGTCCTCATGTGGGGGAGTCTTGAGTTTTATCCTCCATCAGGACCACATCCTGCCTCACACACCCTACCGGTATGGCATTTCGGGGAAGTAAAACCATTACAGGGCTGGGATTTAGCTCAGTTGGTAGAGCGCTGCGCTGCAGTCTCTGAGGTCCTGAGTTCAATTCCCAGCACCGCAAAAATGGGAGAAGGACCTGGCAATCCACTCCCAAGGCAATCCCGAAACAGTCAGCCATCGAAAACCCTATGAGGGTCGCTATGAGTTGGATACCGACTCGACGGCAACTAACAACAACAACAACACCACCATTATGGTGTGTCCTCATCCACCTTATTCACCACATCTGGCCCTAGGCAACTCCTGGCTATTCCCTAAAGTCAAAACGAGTATGAAATGTAAACATTCTATATCTTAATATGATTAACAGAGATATATAATATAATCTATTAATATAACATAAATATATAATATATATTTATATATATCTTAATTTGATTAACAGAGATATTAAGATATATATATCTTAATGTGATTAACAGAGAAGCACTGTGAAATGTAGTTCTGGAAAATGAGCCCCCAGGCTGGAAGGCATTCAAAAAACAACAAGAGAAGAGCTGCCTCCTCAAAGGAGAGTTGATCTTAATGATGGGAATGGAGTGAAACCCCTGAGACCTGCTTTTGTGGATGCAGCACAGCTCAGAGAGAGAAGAAGCACAGTGGCTGCAACAATGGGCTCAAACATAAAAAGATCATGTGCATGGCATAGTGTTGGGGGAGTGTTTTGTTCTGTTGTACACTGGCTATGGGTCAGATCTGACTTGACAGCACCTAACAACAACAACAATAACAATGACAAAACTCTTGAAAAGGTGGGAATTAGAATTGAGACTTATACAGTATATACACAAACAAGACAGGCAAACAGAAGGGAGAGCATTGGTGGGGATGAAGGGATGGGAGGTAGCGAGGTCATGAGGGGGTAAAGAGGGCGGTGAGCATGAGCAATGCACTGTGAAATGCATACCTGGGAATGCCATAATGAAGCTCATTAAGCTGTACACCAAGAAATCACTATTTTTTTTTAAAGAGAGATAAAAGAATGGATCTCTGGGCCAGGAGCATCATGGGTTCAAGTCCAGCCTGTACTACATAGCAAGACCCTGTCTCAAAAGAAAAAAAGAAGAGAGAGAAGAGAGAGGAGAGGAGGCAGAGGCAAAGAAGGCCACGTGATGACTGAGGCAGAAATCGGAGCCACATGGCCACAAGCCAAGGAATGCTTGGAGCTACCAGAAGCTGGAAGTTCTGAGCTCTTCTCTAGGACTTCTGGCCTGACATATAGGTAAATAGATGTGGCTTGTTCTATGAATTCCAAATATGTATGTAAGGCTTATTATTAGATACACAATACAAAAACTGAGATTTGGGGTATAAGAAATGACAAAATGAACTGGGCAGTGGCCACATCTGTGATCCCAGTACTCAGGAGGCCGAGGCCGGAGAATCGAAGTTCCAGGCCATTCTATGCCTTGTGAGACCCTGTCTCAACCTCGTGAGATCTGTCTCCAGGTGGGGGTGGAGCATCCATAATACTCTGGGTTTAATCCCCAGCCTTCCTTCTCCACACACAAAAAATCATCCAGGGTGCTGGAGGTCTGTGGTAGAGCTCTGGCTGAGTATGTGGGAGGTCCTGGGTTCAATCCAAAGCTCTTGAAAAAAAAAACAACCAACCATCCAGTCTAGGGGGTGTCAAATCTTCTCTTTTAAAGACTAGTCTATATTTTCAGCTCTATAGTAGATAGAAAATGTCTCAACTCCACTATTACAGCATAAAGAGCACCTATACATGATGTGTAAACAAAGAGGCCTGGGATGTGTGCCAATAAAACTTTATTGACAAATACAGGTGACAGGCAGGAGTTTGTTTGTTTGTTTTGTACTGAGGATGGAACCTAGGGCCTTGTGCATTCTGGGCAAATACTATATGGCCAAGCCACATTCTCAGCCCTCCAAGTCAAATTGGCCCATTTTTACCTACCCCTGACCTGACTCAATATTTTCATTTGCATAGAAGGGGTTTACCCAGGTTCATGACCAGTTAGTAGCAAACATAGAGCTCGTGCGAGGGCCTGCCAGCAACCTATGTTTGTGCCTTTCCTTTGACCTCTCTTCTGGCTTCTCCAGGCTCAATTAGATGTTCATTTCCTCCACTAATTGAGCTGGGGCTTTTCCCAGACACCTCCAGGCAGACGCCAGCGAGAAAGCCCATTGTACGTGTGGTTATAACCACCCACATCTGGGGTAACCGCTGGATGGTGGCCTGGCAACAAGGAAAGGTACCTCTGCCAATAGTGGCTGCTCGGTGTCTGGGCTTGTTTTAATTAATTAATTAGTTTATTTTATTTACAGTACTGGGGGTTGA
>VMDO01029332.1:0-22768 GCA_007922755.1 Pedetes capensis | reverse complement strand
CATCTTACATGAAAACGACAGGGCTCACCATGCCAGTTTCCATAGGTGCTCATCTTATTCTCTAAAGCCATACATCATTTCTTTGTAATGGCCATCTTTTTGTTTGGTTGTTTGGTTGGTTTTTGGTAGGAGAGGAGGAATGAAATTCTGTTTTACTGTGCGAATCAATACATGGGTTATTGTACTCACAGATAAATCCGTGTCTCCCAATCTTTTTTGTTCCTGCTCAATAACAGATTCTAATACTTTATAGTAAAGCATTTCTGCAAAATGAAAATGTTTGCTGGAAGTTTCTGTAGAAATAAAAAACATGTACACACACAAAAATCAAATTCAAAGGATATAAATATTATGGAAAACGAAGACCTATCCCTTCCTCTCTATCCACAAAATAAAACTTCAAAACCAAATGCACTTTTTACAATTGCTGTTTCAATTATCCCTAAGATTCCTTAATATTTTTCATGGTAACATTTTTTCCACAAAAAAAAAAAAAAAAAAAGACTCTTAGGGAGAAGAGGTGGAGGAAAGCCCCGGGAACCTTTGGGCCCTATACCCTGTGCAGTGACCACCGAGGAGAAGGCAGATCTCCTAGACAATTAAGAATTTACCCCCTAGGGAGTATACCTTCACTTTTAAATTTGCAGTAGAGAGATGCCAATGAAACTTACAGTGAGATGCCACCACCTACCCTCCAGAGCCGTGAAAATTAAGACCAACAAGGGCAAGTTGGCAAAAATGTGGGGTAGCGGCTCCTCTCATACACTGCTGGAAGGAGAGCAAATTGGTACAACTTTGTTCTAATTGAAGAAAAAAGTTAAACATAAGTATATTCTTTTTTTTTTTTTTTTTTTTTTGGTGGTACTGGGGGTTGGACCCCGGGCCTCGAACCACATGCTTTGCAAGTGCTGGACCACTGAGCTGTGCCCCCAGCCCTTTTTTTTTTTTTTTTTTTTTTTTACTTTTTGAGACAGAGTCTTGCTAAATTACACAGACTGCCTCTGGCCTCCAACTTGACATCCTCCTGTCTCCGCCTCCCGAGGCTCTGGGATTACAGGCGTGCCCCACCGCGCCTGGCAAACAGGTATATTCTATGACATAGCAACCCAATTCCTTGATGTGTACTCAATAAAAATGTGGGCACATGTATGCAAAGAGACTTACAAGATGGTTTATAACAGTAGTACTTCTTGTTGTTAGGTGCTGTTGTTGTTAGTCCTGTCCGACTCATAGTGACCCTTATTAGGGTTTTCAATGGCTGATTGTTTCAGGATTGCCACGGGAGTGGATTGCCACATCCTTCTTCCATGTTTGGGGTGCTGTGAATCAAACTCTGGACCTCAGAGACTACAGAGCAGCACTCTACCAACTGAGCTAAATCCCAGCTCACAGTACTGGTAGGAGCCAAGAAGTGGAAACAATTCAAATGTCTACAAAGAACAGGCAGCATGAATAGGTTGTAGTGTATAATGGAATACATTGCAGAACAAACAAGACACTGGAGGTATACACAGCAAAAATGTAGATCAGTTCTACAAACACAATGGGAATCCAAAGAAGTCAGGTGTAAAATCATGCATATTGTATTAAAATGTATAAAGGCCCAAAACAGGCAAACCATTTTATAGTGCTGGATGGCAGGACCATAGTCAGGATCTTAGGCATGAAGGATGGTGATTCAGATTCGCCCTACTAGATGGATTGGCACAGTGTCTGCAACAATGGGCTTAAATATAAATAAGATTGTGCACCTGGGACAGAATCGGGAAGTGTTTTGATCTGCTGTACATAGGGTTGCTATGAGTCGGACTCAAATCCACTGCACCTGACAACAACAGGGGGTGTGCCTGCCTCACTGCTTCACTGTGAGAAAGTGTGTCCTTATGCAAACATTTCATTTTGACTTTTTCCCTCCCTTAGGTTATTTCCTGGAGGACATTTCCATAAATGGAATAATCCGGCCAGAGTTCAGCTCCTTTAATGCCCTATTATAACCTGCCAGATTGTCCTTTAGGACGTGATTGATAGCAACCCACCAATGTCCCAAAGTATGGTAAATTCTTCAGAGCCTTCCCACCTTGGACTTTCAAAATAGCATTTTAAGAACTGGTTAATTTAACATTTACAAAACAATACCTAAGTGAATTACTTTACACTTCTTTAATCATTGGTGAACTTAAATATCTTCCTTTGAAATGCTTGACAGTAATTTCCCCTTACTTGGCCTGCCTAGTCAAAGTGGCCTTTGCTGGCTGCAGGGGGCAGCTCAGTGGTAGAGCCCTTCTCTAGCAGGCAGGAGGCTCTGGGTTCAGCTCCCAGTACTAGAGGGGAAAAAGTGGCCGTGGCTGACTTGTCCAGTGCGAAGTCTGTTTTCTTTATGGATCTGCATTTGATCTTTACATATTTTATTAGCAATTTTTTATCTGTCACAAGTTGCCACAAGTTTTCCCATTCCAATTGTTTCTCCCTCTCCCTCTCTCTCCCGCTTTCTCTCTCATTTCATTTTGAAGTACTAGGGGGCTGAACTCAGGTCCTTGAACATACTTTGTTAGCATTCTACCTTTGAGCTGCACACACTCAGCCACTTTGTTTTTTATCTTGAGACAGGATCTTGCTAAGTTACTGAGGCTGCCTTTGACCTGGAACTTGCTATCCTCTTGCCTCCGCCTCCCAAGTCACTGGGATTATAGGTGTGTGCCATCACTCCCAGCTACTGGTTACTTTTTAATCTTAATTTTTATTACGTTCTTTTCAAATATACTTGATTGTTCCTGTGATTCCTCTTTTCTATTTTTTCTAATTTTTCCTATATCTTCCCAAATTGAGATAAATATATTTTCTATTAAAGAATATTTCCCCAAACTGATTTCCTCTTATTTCTTTGATGTTAAGAGGTTTCTGAAGGGAGTCAGATATGGTGGCACATGCCTGTAATCCCAGCACTCAGGAGGCCAAGCAGTATTGTGATTTTGAGGCCAACTTGGGCTATACACTGAGACTCTATCACAAAAAATGAAAAAAAAAATTTTCTTAAGGGGCTTCATTGTCATATAAATTGGCAAAATAATGAGTAGATAAAATTTAGCCTCAGCAGCTTCCTTTATTACAGAGCTTACAAGACTTTATATATGATAATGTATTTATTGAACAAAATATTTATTGAGTACCTTACTCGGAGGCACTGTAGGGTCTGGGATACAGCAGTGAACCAGAGACAAATACATGTTATATATTCCCAGAAGAGGGATACAATACATAGATTTTCTCTTGCTAGTATTTGAGCAAAACTCCTTTTATACATCAGTATTTAATTTAGATAAGTTGGTAGAGTGCCACTCTGCAGTCTCTGAGGTCCCCGGTTTGATTCCCAGCACTACAAAAATGGGAGAAAACGTGGCAATCCACTCGTAAAGCGGTCCTGAAAACAACCAGCCATTGAAAACACTGTGAAGGTCGCTATAAGTCAGACACAACTGGATGGCACCTAACAACAATTTAATCTCTGCACTGTGTTATGGAGTATCCCAGTCTAGAATCTGTTGCAGCGAGAAGTGAAAGGTTGAAACCCACTTTCATTATTCCTATTCTTCGGCAGAGTTATCAAATATGATTCTTCTTTAGGTGGTTTTTTGTCCTCTATTGAAGGGAAGTTTTTCTAGAATTTGGGGATGTGTGGCATAGTTCTCTGTTTCACTGGTTTATATTTCTGAGCTGTGTCTTTCTAATGAGTGAAGTTGACCTCACTCTGTAGGAAGGAATAAGAACCTCTCACTTTCCCTCCCACTAATTGTTTCTATAATGACACAATGCCTCTGAACCTCAGTTTTCCTGGCAGCTGACAGCAAGAGGCACAGCATAAGAGGTGCCAAGTTGCTGGGATCACAGAGCCTCCATGGGTCCTTGGCCACCAGGACGGCTAGTGGAGCAGGGGAGGAAGATTTGGGCGCTGGGGAGGATGAGGAGTGGAAGTTTGCTAGTTATAGAGCACTTGCTAGGTGCCACCGTGTTGTATGTTACCTATTACCTTGGGTAACACTCAGTAGCCAGTTGTGCAAATGGGGAAACTCAGGTGGGCTAGCCCAGGTTAGCCCAGAGTCTCATTCAGATCCAGCCAGGTCCCAGCTGCTGCTCTTTCTCTACACTCCCAGCGGGATCTTCTTCCCATATTTATGGATTGTCTCTCTTTCCTCTCCTGTGACCCTTTTCCTTATAATTAGTTGCTATCATGGTTTAGGTTGGCAGAAAAGCAAGTGTTCTGCTTCCCCCATATTGGGGGATGCAGGGACACCTGGGAATGCCCATAAAGGCAGGCGGTGTGACGTTCAAAAGGTGGTTCTCCCTGCTTGGGTTCTCTCTCAGATGGGTGTGAAAATGGCCAGGACAACTGGGAAACCGGATGGCTCCCCATCAGTGCACAGCAGCTTGGACTTGACAGTAACAGTCTCATTTCCGCCTCTGCTCCCTGGGAACTTCTTTGGGGAATGGCTGGGCTTTCCTAGGCTGAGTAGGGGGCTTGGGAGTCAAGGGCAGGGCTCAGGAGGGGCAGGAGAGCCTGAGGAGGAGCCAGAGAGGCAGAGAACCAGGAGAGAGTGCAGGCACAGATCCACCGAGGCCAGCGTCCAGGAGGCATGTGGGATCAGGGTCCGAACTGGCTGATCTGGTTGGTGAGGACTCAGGAAGATCGCTGAAATAACATTCTGGGTGAAGAGAGCACAGATCAGAGCCAGCAGTTGTGTGCATGGCACTTGCTTGTTTGTGTTGGAGGAGGGAAGGCAGTAAACTCTGGGACAAGACACCCACAAAACTAATGTAAGTGGTTACTGCTGGGAACAGACAGTGGAGACAGTGGGAGCAGGAGGGAGAAGAGCTTGCTGTCTATTCCTATTGCCTTGAGTTTTGAACCACTGTTGTGGGTAGGTGTTTCAATTTTTCCTATTTTGAAAAATCCTCCTTTCTTACCAAGAAATAGCTCAAGATATTTTGGAGAAAAATCAACCCACATACTTTTTTTTCTTGTCAGCATTTTGTTAAAGTGAACAAAAGTATAAAAACCAAAACAAAACCCACAAGCCAATATGCTGAAACTGGCAAGTGAAACAAAGCCACCAGGAATTTGAAAATCAAACCAAAACGAATTTCTGAAAAGTTCAGGACAGGAGACATGGAAGCGTTTTGGTAACTCACAAAGTATCATCTTGGTGTTTATTGGATAAAATCCATGGGACAAACTTTGCTGTTTGTAATGTTCTGTAAGTCACATGAGCCTGCTCAACCAGAATGCGGCTTGAAAATTGTATCTTTGGTGATAGTTCACTGCGTTGGCTTTTTAAATCTCTTAATCTCAAACACATGATTCATGTAGATTATGTCTAGTCATAAGGCTAGATACTTCCTATTTATGCTTAGTCTTATTTCATACTTATAAAAATTATAATGGAACCATGTTGCTGTTCCTGCCGTGGAGTCGAGTCTGACTCAGTGACCCTATGTACAACAGAAGGAAACACTACCTGACATTGTGCCATGGCAAGCACTATGGTCAGTACTTCTCTGCTATTCATAGGGTTTGCAATGGCTGTTTCAGGAGCGGGCTGCTGGGTTCTTCTCCCTAGCCTGCAGCACCTGGTATTTCCAGGTGGTCCCGCATCCAAGGACTAATAAAGCCCAACCCTACCTAACTGCTGAGATCAGACAGAATTGGAAGCCAGAGTGGTATTAAATAAAGCTGAAAGTCAGGCATAAATAAGAGCTTGTAAGAATGGAATATCTGGCAAAGACCACAAAAAAAAAAAAAAAAAAAAGACATCAAAATAGAAATACAGTTAGGTAGTTAAATAACTTGTAACATCACAGTATTTGCCAATATAACTTATCTACAACTGTATTTTATTACTCCTTTTCATAGTTGAGTCTTTCCCTAGGTAACTTGAAAACTTCAAAGAAGATATTTTATGAGCCTGACAACCAGTTTTTTCTTTCCAGTGATGCTATTTATAGACACTGGAATTTATTTAAAAGTTCACTTCAGAGGTGATCATGGGGCTGGGGTTTACCTCATTTGGTAGAGTGCTGTGCTGCACTGAGGACCTGGGTTCAATCTGCAGCACTACAAAAACGGGAGAAGGACATGGCAATCCACTCCCAAAGCAATCCTGAAACACTCAGCCATTGAAAACCCTATGAGGGTCACTATGAGGTGGACCCAACTCCACAGCCCCTAACAACTAAAAGGGCATTATAGTCTGAGATTATAAATCTAGATAGGTTATAATCTATTTTCCAATGATTTTCTTTTTAATAATATGTTTTAGGGCCTACTATCATTATTTTTTTTTTGAATGCCTTTCAGCCTGGGAGGACTCATGTTCTGGCAATATTTGACAATGCTCCTCTGCTATTCACAGGGTTTTCAATGACTAGTTGAGTAACTGGAGTAAAGCTCCTGGGACCTCATTTTGCTAATGTGGCTTAAAAATGAGAAGAAACATAGTGGCTACAACAATGGGCTCAAACATAAAAACATCATGCACATAGCACAGTATTGGACAGTATTTCATTCTGTTGTATAGAGGGTTGCTATGAGTTGGAGCTGACTCAATGGCACCTAACAAATGACAACCATTAATCAATGAAAAGAACATTTAGTTTAAGGGACTGTACATTTTCATTTTTAAATAAACCACATGGCAAGCCACTTTATTTAATAAATGTATAGGAAATTACAATTTGAAAATTGCAAATACAGTACATATACATATACTTTGATCTTAATGACATAGACAAACCCCAGCTTCAAAATCTTTCTAAAATCAATCATATGCAAAATACTTGGTTTTTGGAGGGAAATATGGGAACATATATACAATTTCTTAAACTGTGATATGGCTTATTTAATAACATTTATTTAGAGAAGCATAAGCTTTCCAATATACAATATTTTCCAGGTAGAAAACTGACATACTGGCACATCTCAATTTTGTGTGAAATTTCTTTCAGAACATTCTTAATTGCACTATTTAAATTGACACTGTTGTAGATCAAGTGGGAAAGTCTCCGTAAACACTTTCCAATCTTAACAATGGCCCTCACAGTGTGACTTGTAAGCAAGAACTAAATGATTGGCTGGCCTAAGTGTACACACATAATTCAACACTGAAAAACTCCCACACAATTTCTCCTCTCCAATTTGCATGCTCCCATTAACATAACAACTAATAGACTTGGTTGTAGATCTCTAAATCAAATCTGAAGCCCCGACAGATAGGATTCACATGACAAATCTGCAGTTAGGTTTTGCAAATGGTATTCTGACTACAGAGGTATTAAGCTTCAACAGTTACCTGGAGATCTGGCTTGACTCCCCTCAACACAGCCTACAGGAAGGGGTCACTGTTTGTTTATGACTAAGCTTGTTTCAAAGACAAACTGAACCAAATGAACTACTATCTAGGAACATATTCTGTAATTGTAAATTTACTACATACAAGGTAGTGAACAGAAAGATTACCTAAAACTTTATTTCAAAGCAGTTCAAATTCTGTGAGAACATCTTACTCATTATGAGCCAATTAATATAAATACAGAAAACGAAGATAAATGTAGGTAAACCACACTTATTTCAGAATCACAGGATTATCTCCATGACAGTGCTGAGTAGCTGAGACACGCAACCTTCACAGGTGGTTGCAGAGGTCTGCCTGGCACACATGCTCTACGAAGTTGTTTGCAGAAACCTGGATCAGAACAGATCAGTTGTTTTAAAAAGGGCTCTTTCCTACCTGGAAACACATCTCTAGGTGGTGTATCATTTCGGAAAAATGTTTTCCCTCATTAAAATGAGAGAGAAGTCCATGCATCTGATCTTGACTATGTCCATTCTGGGAAGATTTTACTAAAGACAAATACTGTTAGCTGGGCCATTTGGTTTTAAGACATAAAGACTGTGACTTGTAAGATCAGGAAACTGAGTTTTACAGAATGGAAATAAAGCACTAAAAGGTGAAAAGAAAATAGTAAAATAAGAAATCCAGAGATGTGGCAAACATATTGATGGGAGCTGTAATTGTGAAAACCTCTGCTCACATTACATAAAGCATCAGTAATGGAAACATGTAGGAATTACAGTAGCTTCCAGGTCTCTGTATCATATCCTCTGAAATGTGCCTTATTCAACTGCATTCCCATTATATTTTTCAAGGCAGCAAGATCATTGCTGCAGTTAAGTGTCCAGTTGCATCTAACTCATAGTGAACTTCAATGGGGTTTTCAATGGCTGATTGTTTCCGGATTGTTCCAGGAGTGGGCTGTCACATCCTTCCCCAGCAAGATCGTTAGTGAAACAAAAAAGGCTTTTCCTAAAACAAGCCAAAAGGCTGCATCTGGCCAGGGTTGTGAAACAGGTTAATGTACACAGATAACTGATGATCTGTGAATATGAATTAGAATACATCTCACTGAAGAACTGCCAAGTTTTTATGTTGTGATCTGTTTTCCTAGTGCAAAATTCAAAATGCTATGTGTCTGTCCAGCTCAGCCCCTGCCTTTTGCAGGGCCACAGACTTCCCGAAGAGCTCAACTGAGAAGTGCAACCACCATGTAGTTGCAGCTCAACAGGTAAAGGATAGGTGAATGCTGTCAGAAGCTGTGCAGTTCCTGGTTCCTGCTATGTTAATGTCCTTCTCTGTGGGTTTTTGTCAAGATACAAAAAGTGAAATCTATCAGTTCTCAAATCTTGTAGACCCAGGAAAGTACAAATACAAAGTCTGTAGTTTTTGCTACAAAAACAAAGCACAGAAAACTTTGTGTACTTCACTTTAAGCAGAACATAATTAAGATTTACAAATTTTTCAGATTTCTATATTTTACAAAAAGATCCTTTTCAATCTTCAAATGGAGTTTTAGACTATTTTATCAAGTAAGTTTATAAAGGAATAAGTCAATATGAAAAGCCAGATATGCTAAAATAAGACAAAGGAAAATTTATAAGAAACAAGCTCAGTGGATATAGGAAAATTGTTAGCATATAATGCTTATTTTTTCCTTTCTTTACTAGATAACCAAAGTCCATAAATGCCCCGGTGTCTACTGAAATACCTAACATTTATTCTTCTGTATTTGGGAGAATTTTTAAATAGTTTATACTCTGATGAAAAATTTTAAATTCAAATAAGTATTTTAAATGGGTTCACAATAAGAATCCCATAAAGTAAACTGTCAATCCAACAAAACACCTACTGAATTCTATTGTTGTTGTTGTTAGGCGCCACCGCGTTGGTATCCGACTCATAGCGACTCTTATAGGGTTTTCAATGGCTGACTGTTTCGGGATTGCCTTTGGGAGTAGATTGCCAGGTCCTTCTCCCATTTTTGCGGTGCTGGGAATTGAACTTGGGACCTCAGAGATTGCAGTGCAGCGCTCTACCAACTGAGCTAAATCCCAGCCCACTGAATTCTATTAGGTATCAGCAATCCTTTTATTGATAACATTAATCACCAACAATCTTTTAGGTAAATCGAGATTTTCTTATTTTATATATACTTATACGTAAAGTACATCGAAAGAAGATGACATCTTTCCCTACTCTTCATTTAAAAGTCAGCTGGCATGCCTAGCTAGGATTTCAGTTCACAACTTGCCCGGTACATTGCTACTCTGATTCTGAGGAGCCAAGAACCATATAAAGTGTCCATGTTGACAAGGGACTCCTAATGTGCATAAAGATGATTTTGGTTGCAAAATGAAACATGAATATTCACAGCTGCTTCTTTAACACAACTGTTACCAGTTAGGTTGCCTTTAGTTTGAAAATGTTTATGCTGCCTCCCTACAACACAGATTGAATGTTTCTCTCTACCCTAGTGCTTTCTCACACACACACACACACACACACACACACACGCGCGCGCGTGCGCGCAGTTATAAACCCTTTACCTTTTGTGTTCTCAAACTAATATCTCCTCCCAACCCTTCTTGATTTTCTGCTCTGGATTTATTGGAAAACCTCAAAATTGCACCTCAGGGTTTCGGGAGTCCATGGAAAAGCCCTAACCCACATCACAAACTGGAAATTCTCTCTGGAGCAATGTGGTTAATTTCCATGTGAGAGATGATGGCGGGCACAACAAACTGAACCTCAGCCCTCTAGAGTTACCCTGAAAGGCGAATATAGATTACCTGGTGTGGAGACAGGAACCAAGGTGCAAAGCAAACTGTACAAAATGATGTCAATTCTTAAAGGGACAGAGGATAACTGCTTACATTTTTACTGGTTTTAAGACAATTCTATAACAATAAAAGTGATTTTAGGAAGACATAAATCTGAAACTCCACATCCCTCCATCCTACCTTCTTTATTTTTTTAAATAATCATATGTAATTTAAGGTTAAGACTGGATTTTTGCCATTTGGAGTATTATCAAAACTTTTCCTAAATAATTAAATAGTGACCATACTATGTGAAGATCTGGTTCTGACAAGATTACAAATAATCAAAAACCTTAACTTTGAGATCCAAAACCCAGTAATATCTGAAAAAACTTGTTTATAAAATGTAACAATAACACTAGGACTTATTTGTGAAGAAAAACATTTCTGAAACACTTAGAAATACATGCTTATTCTACTCTCTAGATATTTACTAGTACTTTCTGAAATCTGTTGAGAAATAATTTCTGTAAAAAGAGAGCAGCAATTCCAGAAGCTGGATGTCAAGATTACATACAAAAAAGAAAAAACAAAAAACAAGACACAACTCAGTTTGCTAGCACTGGCTTGATACAAAATGGCCTTTAAAAAGGATTCTAAATGCAAATACTGAATGCTGATGGTTCCCTTAAGACATGTACTCTGTCAAATTAATGAAGTGTGGTCTTGGATTGTCTTCTATGAGGTATCTATAAAGTTACAACTCATCTGTAAACAGTATTTTGGAAACATCTTCATCTGAAATCATGGTGAAGTCTCATTTTATCATTAGACAGAGACCTGTACAGTCAAGCTGGAGCAGTGTTTTCAGAGACTGGTGCTTGATATGGACACAGCTGTCAGGGATTCCATTTGCTCAACAGGTGTACATTTATTGCTCTCAAGTCTGTGACTGCAGGATAAATAAGGCGGCAGACCCCCCAAACACATAAATCAGGGACTGGAACTCTGACAATTTGCACAAGTTCTGTTCACTTCTTGCCTGTAACTCTGAAGCTGAATAGTACACTTATACATGCCAAATGTGTTCAATAACAAATGCTTTGCTTTGGACTGTACTTCCTCCCATTTAGAAGAACTTCCAGGAACTGCAATGTCAAGAAAATATTATTACTATTCATTGTACACAGTTACACATTAGTGAATAAGATACAGAGGGAAAACAACCATAATACTCTGTGAACGTATTTTTATTAGTCTGGTTCCTCCCCTCTGTAAGCTATTCTGTTAGAGAAGTCAGTTTATAAATCTAGAATGGTTCCTCATTATTCTAACCTGTTCAGTGCACTCTCAGGTAGAGAAAGAATACTAGACAATTATAAGCCATCATTAAAAAGGTCTGATGTACTTTTAAAGATAAACTATATACATGCATTATTTTGATAAAAAAATAAAAAGCATCAATCTGTGAGAAGACTTGAAGAAATAAAAAACATAGAGTCTAGCTTTTCTTTCCTATTTTTTCAGTACTTGGTGAACACAGGCCCTCGTGCATGCTAGGCAAATGCTCCACAATGAGCCACATGTCTGCCTCCTTTTTTGAGACAGGTTTTCAGGAAGTTGCACAGGTTGCCTCTAGCCTGGAGCCTATGATCCTCTTGCCTCGGCCTCCAAGTAGCTGGGATTACAGGTGTGTGCCACCACATCTGGCCAAGTCTAGCTTTACTTACGTAGAAAAGAGCATGTTAAGTATACTTAATGCTTTTAATCTGAAGGTAAACATCAATTTGTTCTGTCTCCTTTCAGGGAGGCCAAAAATTATTCTTCTGGCTGGGTGCCATGGTACATGCCTGTAATCCCAGTGACTCAGAAGGCTGAGGCAAGAGGATCATGAGTCTGAGGCCAGAAGCTGTTGGTACGACTTAGCCAGACTGTCTCAAAAAGAAATTTAAAAAAAGGGGGTGAGGTGCAGCTCAGTGATAGAACATTTGCCTAGCCTGTGTGAAGCTCTGGGCTCAGCCCCACAGTACTGGAAGAAAAATACTGCTCTGCTTTCAATAATGACCTGTAATTTACCTTTTGAAGAGCCTCACCCCTTCCTTACATCTGTAAGCTCAGATGTTTGGTCCCAAAGACAGAAGTCCAATAACCCCACACAGGCCCACATTTACCATCAGCAACATACTTAGCTGCATGTGAACTATGGCAGTGGATTTTCCTGAAGTGAGAGACCAAATATTCAAATCTTCCACAGAATATACATCTTCTATTTTCATCAAGGCTTCTTTAATGTAATCTACATTCAAATGGCTTGGCACACCTATTAGTTTGGAACATATAATTTTTAAGTAAGGTTTACTTCGGAAGAAAGAATTTTATATACATTCAAAGAAAACAAATGGCCTCTGTCAAGTTCAGCTTAAATAAATACTTTAAACTATATTGATACTTTAAGATAAACTATGCACGTTTTTATAATAGACAAACTATATATGAGGTTAACACATACTTTAAAGATGTTAGTTCTCACTAAAAAGGAATGCCAAATTAGAATACTTAATTTAACAGATAAGCTAGGAAAAAAGGAAAAGAAAACAAAAGATCTGATAATGATAAACCTATTGTTGAAAACTTTTATTTTTATGCTTAGGCATACTATCAGTAACGACAGTATGTCATAAATATAACAAATTCACAAGTTAAATGAGATTAAGGAGTTAAACAAACCACCAGACATAACTGCATTAAGAATCAAAGGCTGGCCAGGCGCCACTATGCCTGTAATCCCAGCAGTTTGGGAGGCAGAGGCAGAAGGATTGCAAGTTTGAGACCGAAGGCAGTCTGAGAAACTTGGCGAGACCCTGTCTCAAAAAATTAAAAAAAAAAATGGGTTGGTAGCACAGCTCAGTGGTCCTGCACTTGCAGAGAATGCAAGCATGAGGCCCTGGGTTCAACTCCCAGTACTGGAAAAAAGAAACAAGAAAGGATCAAAGGCTGCATTCTGGTCTCAGCTCCACAGTTTATTAACAGCATGGCTGTAACCAAGTGATGTCATCTCTTGGAATCTTACTATCCTTATTTGTAAACGGGGATAATTTACCCATTGTCTGCCTTACCTACTTTGCTTAGCTATTATAAGGGTCAAATGGGTAAGAGATGGGAGAGTACGTTGATCCTTATATGCTACATACACATAAGGTAGTGTTACAGAGCTTAACAAGGGTTAGTAAAACACAAAAGTCATGGCACTTACCTGGAGTGTCCCCTGACTCTCAATCCCTGTTAGGGAAGGAATAAACCTGCAGTGAGGAGATTAGTGAGGTCTTACCTTCCAGGATTATAACTACTGTGTCCCAGATGATGCGAAATGTTGTGAAAGCCACAAGTATTGAAAATACGTATGTACAGATGGGGTCAGCAATCTTGTATTCTGGCTACAAGGTAACAGATAAACATTGCATGATTAAATTAAGACAGACATAAAATCGCCTGTAAAGCAAAGCAAGTTGTATGTCCCCTATTCTTTGGCTTTAGCAGGAATGGAGAATACTTTTAAATTCTGGATACTGTAATTGAGAAACATCTTCACTCTTTCTTAGATTATTTAATGATTTTCCTCATGGGATCTATTTCCAGAAGTTTAGTTGTTTTTTCAATTGTTCTCCTCTGTGTCTTCTCTACATCTTCTACTCAGAATAATAAAATATGGAAGCTGGAAGATTTTTTATCAGCCATCTAGTCTAAGCCCTTCAGATGAAAGAAGGGAGAACTCAAATTTAGAGTTGAGGGACTTGCTCTCAAGGTCACAGCATTAACAGCAGAGCCAAGACTAGAACCCAGATCTCTGGATTTCTAGCCCAGTGCACATTTTACTACCTAGTAGTTCAGTGACAAGGCTTGGAACTGAGCTCTACAGTGAAGGTTCTACCAAAGCCAGCTACAGATAAGTTAGCTGGTAAGATGATATTACTGTGTTTACTGCTAATAAAAAGAACTGTATGGATGGCCAGTTAAGCTGACACCAAGGCAAAATGAAAAGAACTGGCATTTTTGTCCAGCATACCGATGAAAGACACAATCAGCTATAGCTTTTTGTGAATTTTGAAACAGGAAGACTGCCAATTGTAGCACCTTGAATCGTATGATGTACGCAGCTATGAGCACACCAACGCTCTGTACCAAGTCCCCCAGAGCGTGTACAAACGCAGCTCTCACTGCCAAGCTGTCCTGCCCGTGGCTGTGTCCACCAGAACCTGTGGTAGGAGAATTTGAAGGCAGGGAATGGGAATGGGAGTGGTGGTGACCAGGCTGGTTCAACAGAAACCCCATTCTGTCAAAAACAAAAGAAAACATCGTTATTTCCCTAAAATTATTGATAAAAATATTTGTTGCTAGTCAGACACTAATGAGGCAACACAGAACTCAGTCACTTAATATTTCAGTATCTACCATGTATAAGGTATTATTCTATATGGTAAGGTCAAAATAGTGAGTAAGCTAGAGATGCCCCTCCCCCACGGAGCTTATGGTTGAACAGGGAAGGCAGAAAAATGAACAAATGCACACAGAACGTAGAGCCAGTTAATAGGAAATGTCTGAAGAAACATAAAGCATTGTAGAGGTATGGCGAGTGAGGGGCAGAGGAAGGAGTTTTCAGAGAAGGTCTCTCTGGTCCCATTTGAGCAGAGACCTGAAGGAAGTCAGGAGCCTATGGTGGAAAAGTGTTCCAGGTAGAAGACTAGTGGGCAAAGGCCCTAAAATGACAATGTGTTCCACATACTTGAAAACAGACAGCCACTGTGGCCAGAATAAAGCAAGCAAAAAGGGCTAGGTGGGAGAGGCAAACAGTTGTATATCAAAGGCCATGGGGAGGACTTTTGATGTTATTCTAAGGATGAATAGAAGCCCCTAGGCAGTGATTGGTAAATCACTGCCAGTAGATCAGATTCGGCTGTTTCTGTAGATAAAGCTAGCCCCCTTATTTTTTTTCCCTGGCTGTGCTAGAAATCAACCCCAGGGCATCAAGCATACTAGGCACACACACTACCACTGAGCTCTACTCTCAGTCCCTATCTAGCCTTTACAGAAAAAGTCTGCTGACTCCTGGTCTAAAGAAATAATTAAGTATATAATTTAAAATTTTGGTAGCTCTTAGGAAAAAAATTAGCAATTAAAAAAAAATCTGCCTAACACAAAAATATTATAAAAATTAAACAAAATACTTTGTCCTACTTAAATTCCTAATTGTTAGTCAAGTTCAAACATATCTGAACAAGCTAAAAAAGAATTAAGAATGTCCCTAATTTTTTATTAACACCTTTAGGAAAAATTAAAGTTCTATATAATTTTTTAGCTGGGCATGGTAGTACATGCCTATGTACACGTGGGAGGCTGAGACAGGAGAATTGATCAAGCAAATTTGAGGCCAGCTTGATGTACACAGTGCGTTCCAGACCAGCCTAGGCTACACACTGAGACCTTGTCTTAAAAAAAAAAAAAAAATTCTGTGTAATTTTTAGATCATGAAAATATCACTGCATAGTCTAAATGCATGTATAATAGTCTCTAAGTTTATAATTCTTGAAAATATTAATGTGAAAAAATACCAAGCTTACATTACATTAACTGCAACTCCAACAGCTGCGGTGATAAGCATGATATCTCCGTTGATTTCATAGTTCATATGGATAGTTCTTTGCACAGCTTCATATAACAGGAATCCCATAAGTATATATACCAACAGCACACTAATCATAGCTGACAAAACCTCTAGAAGGAAACAGAAAACAAATATATTTTCAGCAGTTATTACACTTCATACTAAGTAAAAATAATCCTGTATCTTTTCAAAATAACAAGAAATAGGGTAATGTGAAGTACATTTAAAGCTAATAGTATATAACAAGTGCTGACACTCAAAACAATAAAAGCACGAAAATACTTTTAAAGAAAACTTTTCCTGAGCTGGGCACAGTGGTGCATGCCTGTAATCCCAGTGACTAGGGAGGCCGAGGTAGAAGGATCATAAGTTTGAGGCTGGAGGCAGCCTGTGTAATTTAGGAATAAAAATGGGGATGGAGATGCCGTCCAGTGATACAGCACTTTCAAAGTATGCAGGAGGCTCTGGGTTCAACCCCTCAGTACCACAATAAAAAACAAAACCTGAAAACTTTTCCTTTAGAGGAAGCTAACATTAATTCTGTTAAGTGTTAAAAGATAACAACATAGAAAACTGTTTTCTGGGATGACTCATTGCTCAAAGGTCCAAGTAGTTGAAGTATTTTGGACTTTGATATATTTTCGTCCCATTTATAAATTATAATGCATAAACATTATCTAGCAGTTATAGGCTTTTTCCTGAAGATACACAGCTAATGTGGCCAAATCTCTTATAAAATCCTATACATTAACAGGACAGATATGGGAATAAGACAAAAACCATACAATTCCCATTCAAAGTCATATATCTACTCTTGATATACCAATCATCATACTTCAAAAGAGATGTAGGAGATACGGAAGACAGAGGAAAGATCCATTGAACTACTCAAAGGTGTAGGGAAACTTTCATATTAAGGATGGGGGATAAGCTCTTTGAAGATATAGACCAACTCTTATTCTATGTCATACTTATTGTAGCACTTAGCAGTGAGGCTTGCGTATAGTTGTTGTTGTTGTTAGGTGCCGTCGAGTCGGTATTCGACTCATAGCGACCCTCTGTACAACAGGGGAAACACTATTGTCAGTGCTTCTCTGCTGTTCATACGGTTTTCAATGGCAGATTGATTTTTGGGAGGGGGTTGCAGGTCCTTCTCCCAAGCCTACAGCTTCTGGTGTTCCCAGGCGGTCTCCCATCCAGGTACTACCCAAGCCCGACCCTGCTTAGCTTCCGAGATCTGACGGGATCGGATGCCACAGGGCTATGGCTGCAGGCTCGCGTATAGTAAGTGCTCAAATATTTATGGGTGAATTTGTAAAACTAAGTTGGTCAAAGGCTGAACAAGGGAGAATGACAAAAGGCTATTCAATTAAGGTTAAACTAGATATGAATAGTAGGTTATGTACAACACCCCCCCAAACAAGCAGTAAACAGGTTAGAAGAGGAGCCAAATAAAAGACAAAAAGCTAACAAACATCTTAAGTTCTAACAGTTTATGGTTAAGTACCATATATAAATAATATAAAAGAAGAAGCTGGGTGCTTTAGTGCACACATGTAATCCTAGAGATTTGGGGGGCTGAGGTAGAAGGATTATGAGTTAGAGACCAGAGGCAGCTGGCACGTTTTAGCAAGACCTTGTCTCAAAATAACAAATAATAAAAGGGTGTGTGTGGTGGGGACTCTGGGGATGGGTTCAATGTCCCACCTCCTCAGCAAGAAGATGAAGGAGGAGGAGGAAAAGAATTATTTTAAAAATTTAAACTGGAAATTCTCACATATTGGTGGTAGTTATCTCCTAGGAGAAGAACTTTAACTCAACAGCAAGGCTGAAGCTAGCAATTAGGCCACTATAGTACTAAAGGTCCCTTAACCAAATTTTGGGGCTGACATTTAGCTCAATTGTTAGAGCGCCATTCTGCAGTCTCTGAAGTCCCAGGTTCGTTTCCCAGCACTGCAAAAATGGGAGAAGGACATGGCGATCCATTGCCGGGGCAATCCGGGAACAATTAGCCATTAAAAACCCTACGAGGGTCGCTATGAGTTGGACACAACTCAATGGTGGCACCTAACAACCACCACCAAATTTTAAATATAAAGATTACAGAGCAAGACACTTTACATTATGAATATCCATATCCCCACAACAGATAATGTGTCTACAACAGAAAGATGCGATTAAGAAAATTTAAGCACTTGGGAGGCTGAAGCAGGAGGATCAAGGCCAGCCTGGTCTACATAGTGAATTCCAGGCCAGCCTGGGCTACGGAGTGAGACTCTGACTCAAAAAAGAAAAAGAAAAAGAAAAGCAAAATAAAAACATAAATTAAAACCAATAAAAATATTCTTTTGAAACTCCTTACAGTTAAGTTGAGCATACTTTCTAATTTCCCCAGGAGAGTCCTATTTTATGCTTGCTGTCCTGGCATTATTAATAGTATTCCATTTCACTCTGAAAACTGTCTTGCTTTAGATTATAAATTATACAGCTATGTTAGTAGGGCTGTCAGATAGGACACTGGATACCTGGTTAAATTTGCTTTTCAGATAAACATGGAATGACTTTTTAGTGTAACAATGTCCTGTGGCAACATTTCAGCTATATTGTTGTTAGGTGCCCTCGAGTTGTGAGTTGTGTCCGACTCCTAGAGACCCTTATAGGGTTTTCAATGGCTGATTGTTTCAGGATCGCCTTGGGAGTGGATTGCCATATCTTCCCATTTTTGCAGAGCTGGGATATTAGGCATACTGTAATTATGTGTGTGCTTAATCTGGTAACCTCCCACCCCAGTGACAATTTTTCTAGGCACAATTACCATTTCATGAATTCTCAGGTAAGGCAAAGCCACATTCAAAACAAAGTAAAGTGAAAGTCAAAGAGCATAAGCAGCCCCTTGGCAGAAGGACTCCCACCTTTGGAAGGCCTCCTTTACTCCTATAGCCTGCAGGTGAGAACTGAGGTCTCTGCACCATAGTTTTCACTGATGGGAGTAAATGGGATCTTGGTGCCTGCCCATGGTTACCAGTAATTCAGCTGATTCCTAGAAATCCCCAAATGGTATTTTGGGGTATTGGTATCAATGAAATCCCCCTTTTAGCAATTAACAAGGAATGTGGCTCATAGTTTAGTTCCATTGGTGAAAAGACATTCATCTGTTGTTTTTTATTTCTAGTCACCTGTCAAAAATGTCTTCTAGACAGAGTACTGATAAATGAAAAAGACAAAAAAGAAAACATTTGAAGCAGATTTTTTAGGGCTGAAATTTACAAAGAAGAAGCATAAGGCATAGAGGATACAATCTAAAATGCTAACAACAGTAACGTGATAATGCATTCTGATAAAACAAAAAACTCTTTCACTATAAATAAATTAAGCTTTGGTGAAATACTATCAATAGAACTTATTAGTGTTTAAAAAGGTGTCTGTCATAGTATTTTTAATGTGATAGAATGCAAAAAAGGCAAGTTTCTCCCCTCCCCCAACATTTAGGAGACAAGGAAGCTTTCAGTCAACAACCAAATTATGACCTGTTCTAATCTTCTCATTCTTGCTATGGGTTGGTCTCTGGTTACACAGCTTACAATAAGGGTTTCCAAGACAAAAGGAAGGCATATCCGATGGTTTTTCATTATTTTAAAGGAGACTTGGAAACTTTCACCATTGGAACTCTAGAGTTCTGTGGAATTTCTAGCTTTAGGTAAACTTGAATCGCCATATTTCATCTAAATGGAAAGTCAGCATAAATTAAAAACTCTAGAAAGATATTTTTGTGAAAATTCTAGAAAATCAATTGCTACAGTGGTTTTGGGGCTCCCGGCAAGATGGCGGACAGATAACAAGTGCCATCTGTCCCAGAGTAAAGGGAAGTCTCAATTAGGGGTTTAGAACTCACATTGAATAGATAGAAACGGTGATAGTTTAGATTGGGAGATAGAGGATGAAACTGGATGGACACTGAAATCGAGCACTTGGCTTCGGAGGAGCTACACAGGTCAGTAGCAGGACTGCCATTCCGCCATTTTGCCTTCACGCAGACGGCAGGTTAGAATCCTGGAGACTTGGAGGGGACTTCGCCCACACACCCACAGGAGCTAGACCCAACACAGAATGCAACCTTGACATCACACTGTCACCCTGCCCACGGGACACAAACTGCAAGTTTCGGGTGAGTCACTTTGGCACACGGAATCGCCATCTTTGGCAATATATGTCCCGCAGCCTGAGATGCTGGGCTGTTGTAGGTCCCTCACATGAGAAAATAGGGATCAGATCCACGAGAGTAGATACTTGAGGGTAAGGGGAGTAATCGCGGAGGGAACTGGGAAACCAGTGCCAGTGGTACACATCCAGAGCTGAAACGCGGCTCCCTCCCTCCTGTTGTGGCGGGACAATCATGCAGATGCAATCTCCACAGACATACGGGCACACATATGCCTGGACCCCAAACACACCAGAGGGGATCCTAAGTCATCCCACTGCACTGTGGAGAAAGGTGAGGCCTGCAGAGGTGGCCTTTTCGGCAGAGTCTTGAGGGGCAATTAGACACAATAAGAACAGTTTCGAGCACAATCGCCATGCACCTCAGACCTACTGCAGACTCTCTGGTGGGGGGGGGGGGGTTGAATATCATTCCGCCCACAAGAGGATTTGGTCCTCCCAAGTGGTCTCCCAAGTGGGCGGAAAGCCCTGCAATAAAAAAAAAATAAATAAATAAAAATAAAAAATCCACGACAGCAGCCATATTCCCTCCATGCTATAGGCTTTGGGCCGGAAATCTCTGATTTGGGGAATTGGCGCCTGAACTCCGTGGGACAGGGAGAACCCCAGGGAGGACCCCACAAGCTCCACTGCTTCCCAAACAATACAATAGACACAGAATATTTCGTGGAACCATCTCTTTGGTCATTGTGGGGCAATCTGCCATTTTCTACGTAATCGGCAAAATCTCTATAGATTAAGACAGACTGCTCCTGCAGATTGTGTGAAAACACTGCCATCCTGAGTTCTGGAGGAAACACTGCTTCCTGCAGTATCAACTTCACCCGGTGTAACTAGGTGCCCAAGTGCACCTACAAGAACATACGAGGGTTTTTTTTTTTTTTTTCCTTCCTTTTCTTTTCTTTTTGTATGGGGATTTGAATCCAGGGTCTTGCGCCTGCTTGCTTTGTAGGTGCTGGACCGCCGCGCTGCGCCCCCAGCCTATATTTTGTTACTTTGTGAGAGGGGCTTGCTGGGTTGCACAAACTGCCTCTGATCTCGGATTTGTGGTCCTCCTGCCTCCGCCCCCCAAGCCGCTGGGATTGCAGGGGTGCACCACCGCACCTGACTAGAAGTGTTTTATATGTGTGTGTGAGCGTGTATGCATGGTTTTGTTTTTGTTTTGATTTTGTTTCCTGTTTTTTTTTTGTTGTTGTTCTTGTTTGTTTGTTTTTGTTGTTTTGTACGGGGGTTTGAAACCAGGGTCTTGCGCCTATTCGCTTTGTAGGTGCTGGACCGCCGCGCTGCACCCCCAGTGCATATTTTTTTACTTTTTGAGACAGGGTCTCACTGGGTTGTGCAGGCTGCCTGTGATCTTGGGCTTGCGATCCTCCTGCCTCCACCCCCCAAGCCACTGGGATTGTAGGTGTATACCACCGCACCTGACTACAGCGATTTTATACATGGGTGGGAGCGTGTATGCGTGAGGTTTTATATTTTCTTTTTTCTTTTTTAATTTTTTATTTTCTTTTTTCTTTTTAGTTTTTCTTCCTTTCTTGTTTTACTCTCTTCCCTCTTTCTATTCTCCTTCTCTTTTTCTTATGCTATATATGCGTCCTTATATTAATTATTTTACCATCAGAGCCTCCACATGTCTGTCAGTTTGCCACACTGTGAGGGCTTGCGTGTTGCGATGAGGCTGAGAGCTCTGCCACTGTAACCTCACACATGAACAAGTTTACCCATGGTGGACAGGTTTTCAGCCAAGCTTCCAGACTAAGACAGACTAGGGAGTAGGACCTGGCGAGCCACTCCCGAAACAACTAGCCATTGAAAACCCTATGAATAGAAAAGAGACACTGTCAGATATAGTGCCGGAAAATGAGGCCCCCAGGTTGGAAGGCACTCAAAAGACTGCCTCCTCCAAGTAGAGTCTACCGTGATGATGGAAATGGAGTAAAGCCTCAGGGTGCTCAACTTGCTGATGTGGCACCACTCAAAATGAGGAGAAACAACTGTAAACATCCATTAATAATTGGAACATGGAATGTACGTAGTATGAATATAGGAAAATTAGAAATAGTTAAAAGAGAAATGGAGCGCACAAACATTGACATTCTAGGCATCAGGGAGTTAAATGGACCGGCATAGGCCATTTTGAGTCAGACAATCACATGGTCTACTATGCTGGGAATGATAAACTAAAGAGAAATGGGGTTGCATTCATCATCAAAAAAGACATTTCAAGATCTGTCCTGAAATCCAATGTTGTCAATGATAGAATAATATCCATACGCCTACAAGGAAGGTCAGTTAATATGAGTATTATTCAAATTTATGCACCCACCACTAAGGCCACAAATGAAGAAAGGGAAGACTTCTATCAGCTTCTGCAATCTGAAATAGATCAAACATGCAATCAAGACATACTGATAATCACTGGTGACTGGAACGCAAAGGTTGGAAACAAGAAGGCTCAGTAGTTGGAAAATATGGTCTTGGTGACAGAAATGAAGCTGGAGATCGCATGATAGAATTTTGTCAGACCAATGACCTTTTCATTGCAAACACATTTTTTCAACATCATAAACGGAGACTATACACATGGACTTCACCAGATGGAACATACAGGAATCAAATTGACTACATATGTGGAAAGAGACGATGGAAAAGCTCTGTACAAAATGTCAAAACAAGACCAGGTGCTGACTGTGGATCAGACCATCAACTTCTCATATGCAAGTTCAAACTGAAGCTGAAGAAAATTA
>VMDO01029331.1:0-22724 GCA_007922755.1 Pedetes capensis | reverse complement strand
AGGTCACATCCATGTAGAGAAGAAGTATTAAAGTGAGCCAGTAATGTATTGTGTGAACAGTGTTAAGCATCGCTAAAACTTTAAAAGGAAATCCTAAGAAAGTTTTACATAGGATATAAGTGTTGGGCAGAAGCAGAAGAGCTTCTATTAAAACAACAGCATTTAAGTTGAGACCTGAATAATATTTAAACACTGCCAAACAAAGAATGGGAAGTAAAGCAAAATGAAGTGGTTCAGAGGGAAAATAAGGTGAGGGAAAACTAAAAATCAGAAAGAAATAGAAGCACATAATATGTCTTTCAACAGATGAGTGGATGAAGAACTAAGTATGGTACATCTATTCAATGAAGTATCATAAAGTATTCCCTGAATAATGGTACATACCTGTAATCCCAGGACTTGGGAGGCAGAGGCAGGAGGATTTGCAAATTTAAGGTCAGGCAGGCCTATACAGTGAGATTTAAAAAAAATAAAAAATAAAAAAAGGAAAGAGGGAAGAAAAATGAAATATCATAAAGTGATTTTTAAAGTAATCTATAAACCCCTCAAAAGATATGAATAATTCTTAAATGCATATTGCTTTTTAAAAATATGTTATTTTAGTCAACAATAATTGTATCTATTTCTGGGGTAAATGTTTTAATATATATAGACATTGCAAAATGATAAAATCAGGCTAATTAAAATATCCAGCACCTCCACATAATTAGTATTTTTATAGTGGGAGCCTTTAAAACCCATTCTTTTAGAAAATTACTGAGATAAATAAGCTGGTCTGAAAAGACTGCAAACTAAGTAGTTAGAATTAAACTACATAAGACAAAACTACACAGGTAATAAAAAATAAGTGGAAGTGATGGCACACACCTGTAATCCCAGCACTCAGGAGGCTGAGGCAGGAGAACTTTGAGTTCAAGGCCAGCCTGGTTTACATCAGTAGTTGTGGGGAGAGGGGATAGGGTTGGTAGAAGTTGACAATGGAAGGAAGAATGTGAAAAAAAATCTAGTTGTATTACAATATGAAACAGGATCTCTAAGTGGGATGAGGGAAAAACTGCCAACTTAAGTAAATTTAAAAAGTAGAACCTATAAAATTAAGTACAAAACTTATTTTACTTTAGTACTCTCCCATTGAAAACATTGTGTCCCATAAGGGTGTGGATTGATGATTCTGATGCTTTTACACGTATACACTGGAAAATGGCAATTAAGTATGTGAACAACTATGGTAAGACAATTTTCTCACTTTTGTAGAAAAGGGTTACAGATAAGGATTATTATTGTTACTCATTGTTACTCATAGCAACCCTCATAGGGTCTTCAATGGCTGATTGTCCTGGAATTGTCTCAGGAATGAATTGCTACATCTTTCTTCCATTTTAGGGGTTCTGGGGACCAAACCCAGGACCTCAGAGACTGCAGAGCAGTACTCTGCCAGCTGAGCTAAACCTCTGCCCCACAGATAAGGATAGGATGTTATAAAGACCCAAGTTGTAATGAAATAGAGTTGAAGATATCATTATGAACTCTTAATATGGATACAGATGGCTACATACAGAAATATGTATTCATCTGTGTATGTTAGTATATACACATATATTTCCTTGCTCTATCAGCTAAAGAGCCCAGAAGTGATGATATCCCAGTAGCAATAAGAACAGCTAATTCCCTGATTTCTGCTTCTATCAACATTCAATAAAAGGAAACAGGGCTTCTTGGTCAAATAGCTGATTCAGGACAGGGACAGGAAATACACAAAAGAATCCTGGGGCATCTTGTAGGGTAAAAAAGAATGAAAGTGCTTGGAAGAAGGAAAAAAAAAACCAATGACAGAAGTATGTTAAAGGGAAATATAAACTAACAGAAAGAGCTACCAATATAGCCAAAGCTGGGACAATTTGACCAAAAAATTAAATAAAATAGTATTACATTAAACACTAAAGTATCAAATTTAAAAATTATATTATCCATAAGTTCATACTTACACACACACACACACACACACACACACACACACACACACACGGGATATTTGGCAAATGCTTTGTCACAAATGCCAAAGATTGTTCTCTATTTAATAAATTAGATTAGCCGGAAATCTAGAAAGCTGTTGCCACTTTGAATCCATTATTTTGGGAATTTTCCATGTTTATTAAAATCTAATGTCATGCTCCTGAGAATTTATAGCTAAGAAGGAGAGGTTGAATAGGAATTTGGATATTAAGTTGTCAGTAAATAATCACAGTCAAAAGTTCAATAAAAGATGTCCATAGAGTTAAGCAATGAGGTGGAGAAGGTTATACATGGATAGTATGAACTTCAAAAGAGATGACAATGTTAGAAAATGGAAGGGAAGTAATGACTTAAAATGATTCTTAGGCACAGTGGCACAAACCTGCAATCCCAGCAACTTGGGAGGCAGAGGCAGGGGGATTGCAAGCTCAAAGCCACTGGTAGACAGTGTAACTTGGAGAGACTGTCTCAAGATAAGAAGTAAAAAAATGGGCTGGTGGTGTGGCTTAGCAGTAGAGCACCTGCAAAGCATAAATAAGGTCCTGGGTTCAACTCCTGAGTACTGGGAAAAAAATTGTTCCTAGCTTCCCACCATGAGATACCTAAGATGTAAGAGGATGTGAGGTTTCCTCTAGAGAAAGAATTTAGTGACATATCAAGACTGCTAGATTATAGTTAAGGCCAGATGATTAGAGAAATGTTACAGAGTAATGGTAAGAATATTCGAGAGCTTGTTTATGCAAAGTTAGCAGAGGGAGTTAAGAGGAAAAACTGTGGTGTGACCAGCAAACCAGATAAGGATTTATGAAGATCATTCTGTAGATGAGATCCTAGGAGATAATAAAGAACCAAACCAATGTGCAGTAACCAAAGTATAATAAACAAAAATTAACTGTGTTCTGAAGTTGGAGTCTTAAATAGTATAATACAAATTGATATAAAAGAAAGAAAAGTACACTGAAAATAAAGGGTATAGGAAATGAAATATAAACCTTATCCTGTGATTGGTATTTCTGAACATTATTAACTTTTATTCCTTTTTGCCTCTCCACATAATTTTGCATATTTCAAATAAATGAACACATAATGCCTTTCGGTACAATTTTAGCAATGTTGCATGTGATGAATATTATCTATGTTCTCCTAGATGTTTAAGATTAGCTTGTAAAAGTAGTCAAAGCTTATTTTTACCAGGCCATTCTTTGGTTAGTAAGCCTTTTCAGTGACTAACTTAATAATTTAGAGCAGGAGTCCCCAACCATCAGTCCCTGGGAAAATACTGGTGTGATTGGTGGGTAAATGAGAGAAACTTCATCTATATTTATTCAAAAAATGTAATGTCTTTGAATCATCCCGAAACCATCCCTCTCAATCCAAGTCTGTAGAAAAGTAGTCTTCCATAAAACCAGCCCCTGGAGCCAAAAAGTTGAGAACTGCTGATTTAAAGGAAAAGTCAACGTGATTATTTGAAGTCTTTTGTTTTCCTTAATAACTAAAGTTATCTCTTCTGTAATGTATGCTTCAGAACCTCCTACCCAACATATAACTATTTTATACATAGAAACTGAAGTAAAACCTAAGAATTTGATTGGCATACTTTCCTCTCAAAGTTAATTTATCTTTGATTATACAAATAAGTCTTTCACACACTTCAAACACTGGATCCTTAGTTGTACACATATATATTCTTTCTGCATTGTATCTCTCTTCTTCAAAGGGTGGAGGCGATGGTGGGAAATGATAAACTGTCACAAATTTGGTAGTACTGGGGATATGTTCCACTTGTCTGGTTAAGAAATGAGCAGTATAAGCTGTAAAGTATCATTTGGGGACACAGAAGAAACTAAATATTTGTGAAAAAAAAAAACTTCTTTCATGATGGAAACTAGTCATCAATAAAATTTAAATGGACTATCTTCTATCCAAGATTGATAATATCCTTATTCCACACTTACACCTTCCTCCAAATATGATTGCTATGGATAGAATACTTAGTATTATCCTTCTTCCTGAAAAATAGAGGGAAGCAAGTTTCAAATAAATTGAAGAATAGAGTTAAAACTATCCAACAGGGGAAGGGACTATTTCTGCCAACAGGAAGCATCTCAGTCCTGTGATGAAGTACACATGACCATTTACTGGCTAGAAAGTTGTTGCTGTTGTTGTTCTTAGGTGCTGTCGAGTCAGTATCCGACTCATAGTGACCCTCATAGGGTTTTCAATGGCTGAATGTTTTTCGGGTTTGCCTTGGGAGTGGATTGCCAGGCCCTTCTCCCATTTTTGCGGTGGTGGGAATTGAACTCAGGACCTCAGAGACTGCAGCGCAGCACTCTACCAACTGAGCTAAATCCCAGCCCAGCTAGAAAGTAGACATGAGTTTTTCATTGGCTGATAGACCTCGGTGTCTTCCAATGCCTCTTTACTGCAAGGAATTGAAATCAATAATTTAACTACAAATGCACAGCCCGTGCTGCTGGTTTTTACTAGGCTGAAGTATCAGTTTAACTGAATAATAGGTGATTGGCACTTTCTTTGATTTAGGGTCAGCACAACATGTGTGCAAAGCTCCTTTCTTTCTGCCTGAATTTAGAAGACTGCATGTTGTATATTTGCTTTGAACTTGGTTTCTCCAGAATTCATGCAACTTCAAATCAAAGTCGGTCTATTTATAAGCTAAACCAAACCAGGACTGCCACTGACTGCTAAAGGGAAGGAAAGGGCTCCATAAAGAATGCCATCATACCTCCTGCCCCAGCAGCCATTCTACTGTTTCTAGGGAAACATTCACCAGCCAGCAGTGTGCTGTACACCTTGAGTGAAGAAGGACATTCCTTTGTCTCTCTGTCTCCTAGAGTGCAACCACTTCTTAGAATGAAAAGAATCTGGTGAAAACAATTCTTTATTCTGACAGATAAATGGTTCAGGACAATGGGGAATTCTCTTCAGAAATTGTATAGGGCTGGCTACTCTCTCCTATTTTTTTCATTCATAGTTAATCATTTCCCCAGTTGATTTATGTAATAAGGAAATGCAGAAGAAAAGTAATCCACATTTATGAAGTTCCTGCTACTATACTCTAGGCACTTTGTAGAACACTTAACATTTCTTGAGGAAGAAATAGAGATTTAGAATTTCCATGGTTTGCTCAAGGCAGTACAGCATTCGAATTGCAAAGTCAAGATTAAAATCATTGTCAGTTTGATTGTAAAGTCCAATATGCATTTTGTGCCCTTGTGGTTGTGATGTTTCTGGGTGACAGGCAGAAAGACAGGGAGACAGGTAGTAGATTCAAACTCAAAAATCTGAATCAATGAAAGAGGATCAGAAAGTGGGCAGAGGGTGGTAGAGTGTGTTGGGAATGAGCTTGGAAGCTGGGAGGTACCAAATTCAAATATATTGGAAAGGATTCAACCCAGAGAGAAGTAGTATTAAAGTTCAAAGTAGAGAACAAGCGTGAAGGGTCAAGATGGTTAAATTGTAGGAATCAAGGGGAGATTTTGAAATTAATTTTATAATCTATCAGCACTGCTATAGTCTTTTACTGCAAATTGTCAATCTGCAGAACAACAGAAGGATTCTGAGTAAGATGTAGCATTTTACTAATAGTAAGCACCCTTCACATTAGAGAAAAGAGCCTTAGGAGAATGAATTGGTACTTGCCCTCAGCATGAAGCTCAGGTATAGCTTTCTATATCATAGAATAACTAAATAGAGCTATTTACATACTCAAATTTTCTGAGCGAAAAGACTGGAGATTGGGTAAACCAGACCAATATATCTGCCTCTTTGGCAAAAGCACAAACATGATGGCTCCTACTTTTTTCTACTACTGCTGAGGAATTTATAGCCAGTCTCTTACCTAGGAACTGAAGCAACAAGTTGACCCATTTTATGGGGGAGGGCCTGGATTTCTGAGGCCTGTTGAAAGAAATAGGCCTCTGGAACTCTGCTACATTTCTCTCAATTTCCTTCACAACTTTTGTTCTACCAGAAGCCTCAGTATACTTTCTGACACAGTGATAAGCCACAATTACTACTACATTCTCAGGTTCTACGTTCACAAAGTAAAAATCTCACTTATAATATATTCTATACATCTTCATCTACTATATATAGAAATAAGTCTTCTGACCCCATCTCTGTCCTCCCTTCTCAATAAGTATTTGAGTACTTCTTTCCACATATTACATGTTAGGAAGCAGTTAGGAATGAGCAGTTGGGAAAAAAGGCCCCAAAGGTAAGAAAAGCATACAGCCAAATTCCAATAAGTTTACCATTAGCCATGAAGAATCCTTGCAGCAGAGATCACGAACGGGATCACACCCTATTGATAACCAGGAAGGAATCCCAAGAAAATGGGTTCTACACTAGCCCCCACCCTAAAATTATCTGGACTTCCTAGAGAATTAAGGAAATATCATGAAGAAGAGTCTCACCATTAGGTTGCTAATGCTCTCTCTTGAGCAATGCACAATGTGGTCTATCTTAGACCTTAAACTTTTCTGTTTCTCTTAATAAACTCACTTTCTACTTTATAAACTGACTCCTGATTTTTACTTCACCACCATTCCTTATTAAATTCTTTTTAATAAAGGAACAAAGACCAAGAATAAGTTTCCCACATCATATATTCACATTAGTCCCCTTACCCAGCTAGATTGTAAATTTCTTTTTTTCTTTTCTTTTTTTTTCTTTTTTTCTGTACTGGGGGTCAAACCCAGAGCCCCTCGTGCCTGCATGCTTTGCAAGCACTGTACCACTGAGCTGTGCCCCTAGCTCATTTTTTTCTTTTTTCTTTTTTCTTTTTTTTTTTACTTTTTGAGACAGGGTCTCGATAAGTTACACAGGCTGCCTCTGGTCAAGAAGTTGCGATCCTCCCGCCTCCACCTCCCAAGCTGCTGGGATTACAGTTGTGTGCCACCGCATCCCACTCGATTGTAAATTTCTTGATGTCAAGAACTTTGTCTCAATCACTTTTAGGTTCGTTATGTTCAGAGGGCCTAATAGGCACACTTTTGTTTGTTAGTATGTGAACTGAACTGCAGCATCAATATCATTGTCTCCTATATTGTCCATTGAAATCACATAAACAACTCTAAATTTTTTCCATTTTCTTTCCCTTCTTTTCTTTCTTCTTTATTTCTCCTTCATTCTTTCTCTGTCTTTGTCTCTGTCTCTGTCCCTCCCTCCATCCATCCCTCCCTCACTTCCTTCTTTCTCTTTCTTTCTCTCTTTCTCTCTTTCTCTCTTTCTTTTTCTTTCTTTCTTTCTTTCTTTCTTTCTTTCTTGTTCCTGGTTGTTGAACCAAAGGCCTTGCATGCACTTTGCAAATGTTCTAGCATGGGATTGCACCCCTAGCCCATTTTTAACTTTTTTTTTTAATTTTGAGACAGGATCTCACTAAGTTACATATGCTGTATCTGACATCAAACTTGCAATCCTCTTGCTTCAGCCTTCTAAGTTGCTAGGACAGTGTTGAAGTATTGTATATTCTTGAATCTAATCCATATCTTTTTAATAGTTTTAGATGGTTATGAAATAAGATGTGGAATAGAAGCATTTGTAGAGTGGATTCACAGTTGAGAGCTAAGTCAACAGCTCTCTCTCACAAATCTAAAATGTACATGATTATAATTCATATCTGATTTTGTAGCCCGCTAAAACTATTGAATGTGGGTAGATCACACTCCAGAATATATGGTATATAAGGATATTTAAAATGCCCTCCACTGTTAACTTTTAAGTATTTTCAGCCAATATATCTGTTATTTTATTCATTTTTGTTATGACAGTTTTAGATTTGCTCATTATGTTGATAATCTTGTTTTTCATGTGGTTCTAAGTGTTGTGCCTTTATAAGGAAGGATAGGGATTAGCTGGGAGGATGTGCTGCCAATCAAATTCTCTTTCCAATAAAAGTGTTTGGCTCTGGTCCTATTTACAGGTAGCTGTTTCTCATAAGCAGGTTGAAAAGTTGAAAATTTTGAAGGGAAATCATATCCCTTTTCTTTCATTTTGTCCTATTGGACATTTTTATTATAGATTTCAAATTTTTTCTCATTATCCTATTTTGGGCTCCATATCTTCTCTTTATTCAGTTCCAAAAAGAATTGTTCATTTGCAAATAATGATTGGCATGAATTTTGTAAAATCTAGACAATGCCAATACTTTCTTTATCATTCTTCTGGTCTGATTAGGCACCCGAAGCATGAGGAAAAACAATCTTCATCCCGAAAATTTTGCTCAAACTATTGAGTTTTGCATATAAGGTTTTCCATCATCATTCTATGACTTATTTCCTTAACCATGCGCCCCCAAGTGCTTTCCCTGTCTATGTAAGCATTCCCTCTACAATAAATCTAAATATGCTTTATATAAATATTCTCTTATGTTTGTCTGTTCTCACTTTTTCATACTTCCAAAAGGAAACACACACACACACACACACACACACACACACACACACACACACACGCCTGAAGTCTAGTTATTAATATTCTCAAGAATGTCCTCATCTATACTAATAATGGCTGGTGTTTAGCTCAATTGGTAAGGTGCTTGTTCTGCTCGCTGAGGCCTTGGGTTAGATCCCCAGAACAGCAAAAATTGGAGAAGGACCTAGCAGCCCACTCCTGAAACAATCAACTACTGAAAACCCTATGAATAAGAGAGAAACACTGACATAGAGTGGGCATGGTACAGTACTGGGTAGTGTTTTTCTCTGTTTTACATAGGGTTGCTACAAGTCGGATCTGCCTCAATGGCACCTAACAACAACAAGCAACTAAGAATTTCTAGATGACAAAATCTCATCATCTTTTCTATTCCTAAAACCCTGCATTACTTATCTAACACCAAATATAAACACAAATATAAGCTTAAGCCAACACATGTTTATTATATACAGTTGCTTTGAGTCAGGAGTCTGGGCCAGGCTGAGTTGGACATTTCCTCAGAGTTTCTCACACCCTCAATCTAAACACTTGCTGGAGTTGCAGTTATTTCAAGGATCATTGGAAAAGGCATGCTTCTAAGACCTCATGGGTATTGCAGAATTTAGCTTGTCAAGGGCTGTTGGACTAGAGGTTGCCCTCAGGTATTTGCAATGTCAGTCTCTCAGACATGGCAGCTTGTTTATCAAAGAGTATATGCCAAGGAGATAATAGAAAGAAAGAATACTTGAAATCACTATCTTTTGTAACCTGATCATGGAAATGAAATTTTACTGACTTTGCCACTGGTTAAACATAAGTAATATGGGCCAGACCACACAAAAAATGACCACATTATATACCAAGAAAGATGGGATCGAGCTAAGATGGTGGACAGATACACCTGCAGAGAGATAGGAAAGCCTACATAGTGGCTTGAAACTCATATTGATCAGTCAGATAGAGAAATAAGTTAGATAAGAGCTTGTTGTTGTTGTTAGGTGCTGTCAAATAGTGTCCAACTCATAGCGACACTTATACGACTTTCAATGGCTGATTGTTTCGGATTGCCTCGGGAGTGGATTGCCATGTGCTTCTCCCATTTTTGTGGTGCTGGGAATTGAACTTGGGACTTCAGAAACTGCAGAACGGGACTCTATCAACTGAGCTAAATCCCAGCCCAGATAAGAGCTAGGCGTATATAAATATATATAAAATCCACAAGTATAGGTAAATATCACTAATGGCAGAGGAATTTTTGAAAGGGCAGAAGGAATCAGGGTGGCAGGTCAGTGAGAGTGTGCCATCAGAAATGTGGAGACCTGCTCCAGTGGGAAGAGAAAATCATCAGCTACACAGAACTGGGACACCAAAAAACCCACCAGCAATTCCTCTGGCAACAGGTGGGTGGTACAGAGGGAGAAGAGACTCCAGAGGTCAATGAGATTTAAAACCAAAAGTGGAGAAGAACTAGAGAAACCACCACGGATGCCCCCCACCCCTGGGACCACAGTGCACAGAGATCCTACAACCCATGAGAAAATTTCACATGAGCATCTGGAGCTCAGATCTCCTGAGGAGTGCAGTTCTTGTAGCCTGCCAACATCCTGCCATAAGATGCATGTAGCACTTTGCAAGCGGAGCAACTGGTGAGTGATTCTTGGACAGCAGGTGCTGTGGTACCAGCTGCAGGCTGCCATTCCCCCAATGCAGAGGTCCTGGCCATTGGGCCTGAGATAGAAGAGCAGTAGGGCATGGATCTGAGCATGAGAGTGGCAAATGAGTGCAGTGGAGCTCTAGACGATAGGATAGGATAGAGGGCTCCCAGACTCCAAGCAAGTGGCCAGAACAGCTGCCATTCCCCCACTATAGAGCCCCTAGCTGCACAGTTCAAGACAGCAAAGCCAAAATGGGGTGAAATGAGACCCAAGTGAGACCCACACAGGAGCACAGGCCCTAGATTCACTGAGGGTAGCATGATATCATCTTTCCCAATGCAGAAGGGGATATACAAGGGAGTGAGGCAGGGCTTGAGACCCAAGAAAGGACAGTGGGCACCCACGCCCTCAGTGCAGCAGGCACACCAATGCAACTGCCATTACCCCACTGCTTAGGTCCTAGCCACACAGCACGTGATAAATAAGAAGCATTACACAAATCCCACCTGGGAGCACAGGCCCCAGATTCACTGATCTGGCACATGATATCATCCTGCCCACTGCAGAGTGGGATCAGCAAGCAAAATGAGGCAGGGCTCAAGACCCACAAAAAGACACAGGGCACCCAGACCCTTCAGTGTGCAGGTGAGCCAGGGCAATTGCCATTCTCCTGCCACACAGGTCCTAGCTGAAGAGTTGATAACTAAACAGCAGGTGACACTAGTCCCAAACAGGACTGCAGGACCCAGATTTAATGGAAGTAACAATACCATCCCACCCATTGCAGCAGGGGATCCATGAGTGAGCACAGCAGGACTTTGGTTACACAAGAGTGTAGTGAGCCAGGGATAGGGATCTGGCTCGCCATCAACCACTGTTGCCATTTGGGCTGTGCTCTCTGAGCTGGGATCTCAGCATGCGAGATCTGCAGGGGAGCCAGGGATCTTGGTGGCATGGCAGGACACACGCCGCTTTTCTGCAAGTGTGGCACAGGTGGAGTACCCTACAGGGTGGGTCACTGAGAGCATCCTGAAACCTGGGTTAGCCAAAAAGCAGCATAGACTTTCCACCATCATCCCCTGCTGGAGGGATGCTGCACAGAAGCCCATCCCCCTAGTCCTGCCAGCTTTCAATGTGAGAGTCAGGCAGAGTGGTGAGAGAAAGGCGTCAGAGTCCCATCATCACTCAACCTCAGAAAAACATCAGAGGAAGATTCTGAACATTCAGAGGAGCATGAAGCCAACTCCTAGAACAAACAATGGGCAAGCCTCAACAAAAGAATGCAAGAAACATGAAAGGACACACTTGATGTGAAGATTCCACAGACCAAAACTTCTTAACAAACAACATCAAACCATTTAGATGTCTAGAGATGTTAGAATAAGAATTCAGAATTATAATTATTAAATGGTAAGAGATATCAAAGCTAATATCACCAGCACCCTTGAAATTCAAGAGAAAGAGGTATCTTATCTGGTGTCTGTACTCTTCTGGCAGCTAGAAATGGTTAGAAATAAACAAGCTACAATTCTTGAGATGTAAGCCAAGCTGAATGAATTAAACTCTGCAACAGAATCCTCATCATTGAGACTGGATGAGGCTGAACAGCAAATATCAGACTCTGAGGAAGGATTACAAGATATTAAATATGTGCAAGCTCAGATAGAAAAAAATGATGAAGCAATATCAGCTAGATCTCCAGGAGGCCCCGGACAGAATGAAAAGATGAAACTGAAGAATTACGGGAGTCCTTGAAGGAGCAGAAAGGAACACAAGAGGATGAGGAAATTTATTCTATGAAATTATGAATGAAAATTTTCCAGAGCTAATCCAAGATCTAGATACTTACACAACTGAATCTTTCAGAAACCCACCCAGGACAGACCAAACAGATCCTCACCATGACATATTGTTGTATGAATGCTTACATAGGACACCAGAGAAGCAGTTTTGAAAGCAGATAGGGATAAACTCCAACCAACATTTAAAGGCAAACTCATTAAAATAACTGTGGACTTCACATCAACATTGAAAGCTAGAAAGGCCTGGACTCATATAATCCACATTCTGAAAGAGAAAAACTTCCAACCAAAAACACAATATGCAGCAAAGTTATCTTTGAAAATAGATCAGGATTATAAGACATTCCATGATATTGACAGGTTCGAATGATTTGAAACCACTAAACCAGCATTACAGAAGATTCTAAATCAATTAACACATACAGGTGAGATAAGACAACCCTACATAGAAAATCAAAGTAATGAATAACTCACATGAAAAGAGATCAAGAAAGAAGTAAAGTAAGCATGAATCAAAAACTAGTAACAAGTACTGACTAGATAAAAATAGTAATTTCTCAATAATTACTCTTAATGTAAATGGTCTTAACTCACCAATTAAGACACAGTTAAGAGACTGACCAATTGGATGAAAAAAAGTAAACTATCAAGGCTCACCTAACCCACAAAGACTGTAATAGATTGAGAATTAAGGGCTGGAAAACAATATACCAAGCAGATGGAAAACAAAAAAATAGCAAAAGTCATAATATTAATATCAGATAGATTAGCCTTCAATCCAAAACTAATTAGAAGAGATAAAGACACTACATGTTACTAACTAAAAGAGATAAAGGAGAACACTACATATTACTAAAAGGAACAATCAACCAGGAACCAATAATGCTACTTAATATATACTCTCCAAATACAAGGGCACCTAGCTTCATAAAACAAACTTTATGGGAAATAAAGGACTACCTTGGTCTAGACACACTAATTATGGGAGACTTCAATACCCCACTTTTGCCGAGAGACAGGTCATCAAAATAGAAAATCAACAGAGAAATGATTAGCTTAATCTGCATCTTAGACCAACTGGAACTCACAGATATTTACAGAATATTCCATCTCAGCACCACAAGGAACTCTCTCCAAGACCAATCATATTTTAGTACACAAAAATAGACTCAATAAATACAAAACAGTAAAAAATATCCCCTGTACCTTGTCAAAACACAACAGAATAAAATTGGAACTCAAAAGCAAGAAAAACACCAGAAATTTTACAAATTCGTGGACTAAATAATACACTGCTGAATGATCAATAGGTTATTGAAGAAATTAAAGTGGAAATTAAAAAATTCCTGCAATCAAATGAAGATCAAATGAATTAAATGAAAACACATCCTACCAAAACATAGCGGATACAGCAAAGGCAATTCTAAGAGGGAAGTTTATAGAATTGAGTGCCTTCATCAATAAGGTAGGGAAGAGCCTCAAGACACTAGAAGGCCAACAACAAATCAATCCTAAAAAGAGCACTCAGAAAGAAATTATCAAGATTAAAGAAGAGGGATCTCAATTAGAATCTAAAAAGATAATTCAAAGAATTAATGAGACTAAGAGCTGGCCTTTGAAAATATTAATAAAATAAACATTTTCCTGGTCAATCTCATCAAAACAAAAAATGAAAAAGCAAAAATCATGAAAATTAGAGATGAAAAAGGATGATAACCACCGATTCCAATGAAATACAGAAAATCATCAGGGAATACTTTTAAAAATTGTATTCTCCAAACTACAAAAATACAGAAGTAATGGATAAATTTATTAACACATATCATTTACCAAAATTAAACATGAAGGACGTAAGTGACCTACACAAACTCATTACATATGCTGAAAAAGAAAATGTAATAAAATGTTTCCCAATAATGAAGAGCCCAGGATCTGGTGGGTTCACAGCAGAATTCTACTTAACTTTCAAAAAAGAATTAATAGCACTTTTCCTCAATTTATTTCAAAAAGTAGAAAAGGATGGAACACCCCAAAACTCATTCTATGAAGCTACCATCACCTTGACACCTAAACCAGGAAATGATACATCTAACATAGGGAATTATAGACCCATTTCCCTTATGAACATTGATGGAAAAATTCTTAACAAAATCCTGGCAGGCCGAATTCAGCAACATATTAAAAAGATTGTTCACCATGACCAAGGATTTATTCCACAGAAACAAGGCTGGTTCAACATATGAAAATCGATTACTATAATTCAACATATCAAGAGGCTTGCAACCAAAATCACATGATCATCTCAACCAATGCTGAAAATGCCTTTGACAAAGTGTAACATCTTTTTATGATAAAAACTCTGGAGACAATAGGCATAACAGGAAAATATCTTAATATCATGAAGGCCACCTATGACAGACCTATAGCCAAAATCATATTAAATGGAGAAAAACTGAAACCATTTCCTCTAAAATCTGGAACAAGACAAGGATGTACATTCTCTCCTTATTTAACATTGTGATTGAAGTCCTATCCAGGCAATCATACTAGACAAAGAAGTCACAGGGGTATAGACAGGCAAAGAAGTGTTCAAATTAGTCTTATCTGTGGATGACATGATACTTTACCCAAAGGACCCCAAAAACTTCTTTAGAAAACTTTTATACATAATTAACTCCTTTAACAAAGTGGCAGAGTACAAAATTCACACTCAAAAATCAATAGCCTTCTTTACACCGTGAGCAGGAAGAAAATGAAATTACAGCTCCAATCCATTTCATGATGGCCCACCAGAAAATTAAATATCTTGGAATCAATCTAACCAAAGATCCTGCAGGCCTCTACAAGGAAAATTTCAAAACTTTAAAGAAACAAATTGCAGAGGATACTAAAAAGTAGAAAGACCTCCTCTGCTCATGGATTGGGAGAATTAATATTGTAAAAATGGTTATCCTACCAAAAGCAGTCTATAGATTTAATGCAATCCCCATTAAAATCCCAAAGACAGACTTTACAGAAATAGAAAAAATGATCCAAAATTCATATGGAAACACAAAAGACCACATAGAGCCAAAATACTCTTAAGCTTCAAAACTGGTGCAGGGGGGATCACAATCCCTGACACTATCCTATACTACAGGGCTGTAGTAGCAAATACAGCGTAGTACTGGCACAAAAATAGGCCTGACGACCAGTGGAACAGAATAGAGGACCCAGAGATACATCAACACATCTATGGCCAACTGATTTTTGACAAAGGAGCAAAGCAAGTAAATTGGAGAAAGGATAGCTTTTTCTTTCTTTCTTTCTTTTTTTAATTGAGGGTGATATGAATTGTTATTTTTATTTTTTATTCAAAATTTTAAATGTGCAACTTAATGGGTTTCATTCTGACTTGTATTTCATTGTGACATTTCCGTCTATGCCTTTTATTGTACATTGCACAGAAAACTTCCCCCTTACACTCTTGTGCCCCTCCCCCTAGCCACCCTCCACCAATGGCCTCCTTTCTACTTGTATGTCTTCTAATGGGAATATTTATCTACATATGTTCATCCCAACTTTGAATTCAGTCTAAACTTTTTTCTATAGTGATCTATCTTTTGACATTCTCAGCAGTATTACATGAATAACCTAGTCTATTTGAATTGTTGCCATCCTTTGGTATTACTGGTATTATTTCCCGGACTATTAAAGTTGGGCTATTTACTTTGAAGTTGGCTTCTCTATCCTTCCTCCCTCCTTGTTGGCCCTCATCTCCCTCCTGACTTCTCCCATCCTCACTTCCTTTTGCTAAATCCCTCCTTCTTTCCACTCATCTAATTGTCCGTTCTACACTAAGTTTAAATGAGCTTCTTATTATGTTCCAATTTATGTATAGTATTTTTCCTTCTTTTAAGTTTGATTCATCTCCCACATATGAGTGAGAACATGGTATTTCTCTGTTTGGGCTTGTGTTCATTCACGTAAGATTATTTTCTCCAATTCCATCCATTTTGCTGCAAATGATATTATTTCATTTTTTAATTGCTGAGTAGTATTCCATTGTGTATATATATCTTAGTTATTTTTATCCATTCTTTTGTTGATGGACACTTTGGTTGATTCCATATCATTTCTATTGTGAAAAGTGCTGCATTGAACATGGAAATGCAGGTGTCTCTGTGGTATGATGACTCATCTCTCTTTGGATATGTTCCCAATAGTGATATAACTGGATCATATGGTAAATCTATTTTTAGTTTTCTGAGGTACCTTCATATTGATGTTCAGAGTTGCTGAACTAATTTACAGCTCCACTAGCAGTGTAAGAGGGTTCCCTTTTCTCCACATTCTTGCCAGCATTTGTTATTTGTTTTTTTTTATCTTGGCCGTTCTTACTGGAGTAAGGTGGAATCTCAGCATTGTTTTGATATGCATTTCCCTGATGGCCAGGGATATTGAGTATTTTTTCATGTGTTTCATGGGCTTATGAGCTTCTTCATTTGAGAACTGTCTTTTCAGTTTCTTTGCCCATTTAGATATTGGGTTATTTGTTTTCTTGGGAATTGATTTCCTGACTTCTTTATAAATTTTGGAAATTAATCCCATTCAATGGGGGCTTCCTAGACTCTGTTGATTGTTTCCTTTGCTGTTCAGAAACTTTTTAATTTAATGTAATCCCATTTACCTGTGCTTGTTGTGATTTCTTGTGCTATTAGTGTTCTATTAAGGAAATTCTTTCTTATGCCTATATGTGGGAGCATATTTCCTATCTTTTCTTCTATCAATTTTAAATTTTCTGGTTCTGTGTTGAGGTCTTTTATCCATTTCAAGTTAATGCTTGTGCATATTGATAGGTGTGGGTCTCTTTTCATTTTTCTTCAAGCAGATAAAGATAGGCTTTTCAATAAATGGTGGTGGAAAACTTGGATATCTGCGTTCTCATTATGGTTTCTCATCCTACTATGAACTTTGGCATCTCACAATTTACATACAACTGCTTCCTATGATAACCTAAAATAAAACTTTCTTATTATGTTGTTGTTGTTGTTGTTAGGTGCCGCTGAGTTGTGTCTGACTCATAGCGACCCTCATAGGGTTTTCAATGGCTGTACTTATTATAGGCATCATAAAATGTTTGGTTCTTCTGTATATAAGTATCTCAAAAGTAATAAAATGGTGTTCAGGTAGTAATGACTTACCTGAGCTTTCTATACCCAACTGTTCACATTCACATTACTAAGCCATATAACCTCTGTTTTGAAGTTTATTTCTTTTTCTATCTCTACTTCATGAATCAGTTGTAGTATGCAGGGATTCTAAGGAGTTCTATAAGGCAAACTTAATAATTTAGTTTTATGTCTATAGGATCATAGTCCATATTAGGTTCAGTATAATTCCCAGATTTTTCAGGTTTTTGTTTGTTTGACTTTCTCTCAATGTGAGATTTCACTCTAGAAGCCAGACTCTCTCAATAGCTGGATTTTGCCCACTGAATTCTAGTTTTCCTATGAGTAACATCAAAGTACCAATTTCCTTCTCATTTTGAGTGTCCTTTTTACTGCGTAAGTACCATATTCTATTGACTAGGCTGATACTCTAAACATACTAACAAATTTGCATATTGAGGATTTATTGATTTATAACTAGAAAAATACATATTTCACCTCAATTATTTTAGTGCATATTCCTTTCTTCAAAAAAAAAATAGAATCTTTTGTTTCCAATTTCAGTTCTTGGAAATCAAGAATATATCTTAAGTCCAAGTTTTGAACTCTTTTCAACTTCTGACTGTTCAAGCTTCTCCTATCAGCCAACGTTGAAAACTTGATTCATAAGACTCAGCCCTTTCTCCAATATACACTTTTGGCTGCATATGCATGCATATATTTCTGTGTGCTCTCTTCTGTTCCATTGACCTTTGTTTCTGTTTTTGTGGCAATAACAAGCTATTTTGGTTGCTATAACTCTCTGGCATATTTTGAAATCAGATATTATGATGCCTCCAGATTTGCTCTTTTTACTAAAAACTGCTTTGGCTATTCAGGGACTTTTGTACTTCCAAATGAATTTTGGGATCTTTTTCTTCTACTTCTGTGAAAAGTGCCTTTGTTATTTTCATGGGGATTACATTAAATCTATAGATTAGTTTGGGTAGTGTAGGGAATTATGCAATCCTCATCTTGCCCCCTGATTAGTAATCAAGGATCTCCCCTGGGTTTCCCAAGGAATGACATCTGGTTTCACTCTCTATTTGAATGTCAGTCCTAAATTGGGTGCACCTAGCCCCTCGTGTCCCCACCTGCTTGCCATCTTGAGGCAGTTAAGGCAGTTAGTTACCCAAGGGCTATATAAACAAAGCTCGCTCTGCATGTAAAGTGGCTGGCAGCTGATGGTGATGATAATGCTGAGAGCAGTTGCTGCTGATGGTGATGCTGTGAGCTGCTGACTGCTAGCTTCCTGCTGGGAACTCTCTCCATCAGATCACCAATAAAGAAAGAACTCTCTCTGGATTTGACCAGCAATATGGAGGCATCTCTCCTTGTGACCACCGAGACCAAGACAACTAGATGGTGCTCTCAAGGACTACAAGCAAGCTAAGGACAGTCCCTTTGCCCAGCACCTATGGACAGAAGCTGAGGACAGTCTCCAATCCCAGTGCCAGGGGAAGAAGAGCCACAGCTGTCCCTGAGGCAGCAGAAAGAGCTGCAGCACTTAGGCTGCTAATCCTTGTTTGGGTTTCTCTCTGCTCTGACAATGGCAGAGAGAGAGAGACAAAAAAAGCTGCTTTTGGTCTCTGCAAGGCAAAAGTGCCGGAGGTTTTCCTTTCTCCTGGCATTCCCAAGGGCCACAGGAGTCTGCACCCCACACCAAAGGGTCCTGAGTCACTTGTGTTTAGTTATTTGTGTGCATGGCAGCACACTCCCATCCAAACATCCGGGTCAGATCAGGAGGTGCACACCTCAAAGGGTAGTATGGACATTTTAACAATATTAATTTTTCTAATTCCTGAATATATGTTGGAAAAAATGACAATCTCTTTAACAAATAAGAGTAGTGCAAACTGGATGTCCATATGCAAAAGACTGAAACTTTACCCTCATGTCTTAATCTGTACAAAAATCAACTCAAAATGAATTAAAGATCTTCACATGAGACCTGAATTTCTGAACTACTAGAGGAAAATAAAAGGGAACACTTCAGGATACTGGTATGGGCAATTATTTTTCTGGATAAGACTTCAAAAGCACAGGAAATAAAAGGGAAAATTAACAAATTGGATTATCTCAAACTAAAAAGCTTCTGCACAGCAAAGGAAACAACCAATAGAATGAAGAGACAACCTGCAGAATGGGAGGAGATATTTGCCAGATATTCATTTGATAGTAGGTTAATACTGGGAATATAGACAGAACTCAAAAAAATTTAGCAATAGAAAAAAATCACAACTATCCTAATTAAAAATGGGAAAATTATCTGAATAGACTCTTCTCAAAGAAATATACATTACAAAAATGCCCAATATCATTAGCCATCAAGGAAATGCAAATCAAACCTACAATGAGATGCCATCTTATGCCAATTAGAATGGTCTTTATTTTTTAAAAATAAGAAATGTTGCTGAGGATATAAAGAGAAGAAAATCTTGATATACTGTTGGTGGGGATGGAAATTAGTACAGTCATGGAAAACAGTATAAATATTCCTCAAAAAACTAAAAATAGAACCACTATAGTATCTAGTGGGCTGGAGTTTAGCTCAATTGGTAGAGTGCTGCTTCACACTCTGAGGACACAGTTTCAATCCCCAGCACTAAGAAGATGGAAGAAGGACATGGCAACCCACTCCCAAAAGCAATCCCAAAACAATCACCTATTGAAAGCCCTCTTTGGGTCACTATGAGTTGGACCCGACTTGATGGCACCTAACAACAAGAGCAACATATTGTCTAGCTACCTCAGTTTTGGGTATATACAAAGAAAATTAAATCAGCATACAAAAAAAGATACCTGCATGCTCATTTATATGATGGCACTCTTCATAATAACTAAGATATGGAATCATGTAGGTCTCTATAAAGAAATGAATAAAGAAACTGTAACATATATACAGGTACTGGGGTTTAGCTCAGTTGGTAGAGTGCTGCTATGCATTCTATGAGGCCCTTGGTTGGATCCCCAGCACTGCAAAAATGGGAGAAGGATATGGCAATCTACTCCTGTGGCAATTTCAAAACAATCAGCCATTGAAAACACTATGAATAACAGGAGCGCTGACATAGTTCCAGACATGGCACGGTGTCCAGGAGTGTTTGGTTCTGTTGTACATAGGGTCACTATGAGTTGGAAACAACTGGACAGCAACTAACATGTATATATACACAACAGAGTATTATTTCAGTCATAAAAAAGAATGAAATCATGTCATTTGCAGCAAAATGGAACTAGTAGTTATGATAGTAAGCAAAATATCCAGACACAGAAAGACACGTATTGCATATTATCTCTCACATTTAAAATATAGAAAAGAAGAATAAATAAATTGTAAAATGTTGACTTAAAAAGTGGAGGAAGGATTACTAAAGACTGAGTAGAATGTGGCCAAGGATGCTGGGAGCAAAGGTAGATGTGTACATGTAAATAATCATTTCACAATGTATGTATATATGGAAATATCACAGTAAATCCCATTAACCTTTCCTGTAATAATAACAATAATAATAATAAAGACTCAGCCTAACACTACACTGAGAAATACCTTTCTACCCTGTGGAAGAGTTGAGCATAATTAGCATACTGAAGTCTAGTTAAAGCCTTAGACAGAGAACTTCATATTTAGGGGTTGTGTTTTGTTTTATAACATGAATAATTGAAATAATAATGATTCATTGAGATTTCTTTTATTTTTATATTAAGACAAATCCATGCAGAGGTAGTTGCTGATATTATTTGAAGAATTCAAAGGAAGCAGAGATAAAATCTGGAAGAGTCTTTTAGAGTTTCTGTCATTGTGTCAAGGTAACTGCTATGGCTCTACTCATCACAAGAATAAGAAAGGACTCGATTGCACATGTGTTTGCCAAGTAGCAATTCTTCCCTTTATTCTTAATAACAGAACTCTGATTTTATTTGGGAAAACAATGTGCCCAATTTAACAATAAACATACATGCAAACAAATCAATAACAAAATTAAACAAAACCAAAAGTAGCCCTGTACTTCCTAGACTGTCTTCAGCTAGGTGTATGATGGAACACAGTTTAACCCACCAAGATAGCTGCAGAATCACAAGGTAGGATTTTTGGAAAATGTTTACATGTCCTTTTGTTGTTTTCCCCTCTTATACCTTCCAAACATAAGCCTTGATATAAAATCTGAGTTACAGAGAGAGCTGGTATTCAACAGCAATATCCCTGTGCAGCTTTCCCAGTTACTTCGGGCCAGGATCCATTTTGATCAGCCATGTATCCACTGTGTTAGTTCCATGTCATATCATACTTGCAGTTGTGATTATTGAACATTACTGCTGGTTTCTGTTCCATCTTTTGAATATTGATCAAGGAAATTTTATGAGATTTGCAGTCATTTTGCTGTTATACATCTGAGCCATTATAGCAGTCATGTGCCATCTACTTCCCAAATATTTTATTATCTGAGTAAAAGATGAACCTTTTTTCTTGTTGAAGTCTATGGTATATTCATTTTTTACTACATGCTCACTATTACAGGCAGCTGCTTAAAGACTAACGTATAGCCTTTTTATAGAACTCCTTGGTTATACACAATCTATTTAATATAATTATTGCCTGAAATGCATACAACCAAATTACTCTCAGAGCCTAGAATCTGATCTCAAATCTTAGCCTATTTAACTAGATCTTGCCTCAAGCCAAACATATGATCTTGCTATTTTCTTCATGTCAAAAACTTATCCTGTTTTAGAGCTTCTTCCATGGAATTTTCAACAGCTGATGGATTAGTTTTGTACATAAAAGATAAATTATAACTTAGTCAGTAATGTGCTAACCTAATGTCTGGCTTTTGCAATTTTCAGATTGGTCCCATAGTTATCATTTTTACAGCCAGGAAAACATGGCTTTGCCATTCAAGAAACATTCACTTCCAAATGTTTTGTTTTTTTCACTGTATCATCAGTTATTCTGTTTCAGAACTACGACATAGCTTGTGAAGTTTTTTTAATATTATTTCTTTAGCTATAGAATAACATAGAAATGTAGACCAATTAGGTGGCTTATTGAAGATAAGAAGATAATTAATGGTAGAAGATGATTAAAATCATGGCAAATATGCAAACAAATTTATTGTTAGATTGAGGCATTTTACACAACTCAATGATTGATAACTATAAGCCCATGAGCAATTGAACATTGAACTTATTTAATAGTTGTTGTCTGGTCATTTATAATATCTCTTGAGTCTTAACTTCCTGTTGTTCTAAAATAAGTGAATGAAATAAGTCATATTATATTTCTTCCTGTCTCCAAGATATATTTTTCAGTTCATATGGCAGACATATAGTAAATTCCTAAAGATAATCCTTGCACATAAAAAGTAAATCTTACACACTTGAGGAAAGAGTTAATATTACTTGTTTTGTGTAAGCAAGCCCATTTTAAAACATGGCTTAGTCATGCCATTAACTGTGGAGTATGAAACTCAATGCATCTTCTCCAAAGCAAAAAGGCTACACCATCACCATTCAGGATGTTTTCCTATGCCATAAACTGGGAGCTATCCTACACTCCTTTCACCTCATTCATCCCCATAACAAGCAAATTGCCACTAAATTCATTGGTTTTCATTAGACATTTTTCCAGA
>VMDO01029330.1:0-22765 GCA_007922755.1 Pedetes capensis | reverse complement strand
CCCTATTTCATTTTTCTTGATTGCTGAATAGTATTCCATTGTGTATATATACCATAGTTTTTTTATCCATTCTTCTGTTGAAGGGCACTTTGGTTGATTCCATATCTTTGCTATTGTGAAAAGCGCTGCATTGAACATGGAGATGCAGGTGTCTCTGTGGTATGATGATTCATCTCCCTTTGGGTAAATTCCCAATAGTTACACTATGAATTTCTTAAACACACTCAGCACAAGCCTAAGACATGACCCTCAAACATTTGCTGAATAAATGATATGCACAGAAGTTCACACAATTTAAAAAATCTGCTTTTATCAGATTACCTGAGGGGCAGGAAGTACTAGTTTGCTTCTCTTTTTAGTAAATTCAGAAACACCACTAGTTTGAAGAATAGCTGATGGTAAATCAGATTCTTTTTTCCTTTTCAAATGCTGTTTGTCTTTTTTTCTATCTCTTCCTTCTTTTTCACTGTCATGGATCAAGGTAGAGAAGTAATTTAAGTTACATATAGGTAATAACATTAAAAGCCATGTAAATGCTCCTGTCCTTTGGACAAACAATTCCATTTCTAAGAAAGTAACTTAAAAACAAAGACAAAAATAATATACATTAGTTGTTCCCTATACTATTACTTACCTAGTGTATTCAAGAAGAATGCAAACTTGGAACAGTAAAAGAATTACTAAGAAAATATGGTACATTATTTAGGTACTAAAATGTAAAACATAACTATAAAGGTTGTTATAAGAAAAACATTGTATACATCAAGAGAAAAAAATTTCCATATTATGATTATATTCACATAGAAATGTGTGTGTTCACAGGAAAAAGATGAAGCATGCAAAAAGAAACAAGTATAGAAGGGAGATAGAATAAAAACACATTGTGAATTTTTAAATTTCTCCGTAAAACTGCTATTAAATTGTTTTGACTTTAAAAGATAAAAGAAAAACTTTTAAAGGATCTTTTAGTAGTGACAAATGATACCCAAAGGTTATTGAGAGCCTAAAGCCAGGCTCAAGGCAGACTTTGTAAAGCTCTAGAAGTACCTCCTCCCCTTCAGACTGTTTTTCTTTCCCCAACCTAGTCCACATCCTCCAAATGATTAATCTCTTCCTTTAGAATCAACCTAAAGCATGGTTCTAATTTGAGAAATAAATACAGTAGAATATACTCGAGCAAACCCTGTTTTACAATGTTGATGGATGCTTAGTAAATAGTCATATCAATTCAGAGTAGCAAACTAAAAAATCCTTGACAATCATAAAATGTTCCACCTACAATATTCAGATATAAGACTTAAGACAAACTCTTAAGAATCTCAAAAAATAGGCAAAATCCTCTCACTCTAAGACATAAACATTATAAATGTATCTACCCATCTCCACCAAGTGAAAAGACATAAGAATGCATCAGTAATTTTTTCTTTTAATTTCATTTTGATTTCTAAAAGAGGCAAAATTTGCACACACAAAACAGACTAGATTTTGACAGATTTCTTCAGACCACTGGTAAAACATCTAACTTGTTCACAAATGCACATAAATGTTAAGATGTAATTCAGTAAGTAAACATTATACTAAGAGACAGGTGCTGTAACTCAAGACCTGCCCAGAGCATTCTGTACTATAGACTTGATAGCCAGGGTCACCAGCTTTCTCACAAAGGTGACCCCATTAAACAGAACAAATAAAAGCATAAGCAAGCCACACTGTGCTAAATAATAAAATTCTGGCTCCAACAAACGTAACACTGGGCCTTTCACATAATTCCTACTATACCTTTTTATTTCCAAAATCAGAAAAGCAACTCACGATCTTAGCTCCCCATCAAGATCCTGCTGTCTTAATTTTCTGAAATCTGCATCAAGGGCTTGGTAGTTTTCCTCAGAAGTATCATAAAAACCAAGGGCAGGCTTTTTTTCAAATGGAATTTCTGCATTATAATCAACCCCTCTCTTCTTTTTTCTTTTTTTCTGGATTTCTATGCCAGCTGCTCGAAGTTCTCTTCTTTTCTGGAGGGCAGCAAGACGTCTAAAGAAAGAAGACAAAATCACCTTCAAAATCATATACTATGGGGCACCAACAGGGTAAAGAAAACTATCTGGTTACTTGGGGAAAAATATTTACTTAAATTCTCACCTCAGATCCTTCACCAAACTCCTATTTTAATTTAAAGGTATCTACACACAATAAAGCAAAAAGGGAAACCAGAAGAACTATAAATATGTATGCTATCTCTGAATAAGAAAATATTACTAAATTGAACAAGTGGCAAAGAGAAAGACCAACAATTTTGAGATTTAAATATTCTAACTCTGCAGCACTATTAAGAAAAACTCATAAAATGAAATTAAAAGGCAAATAATAGGGAAAATATTTGCAATTAGTAGGAGTAACAGTGAAATACAGAGTCTAAAGTTTTATTGAAAGAGTAAATGAAGCCAGGAGCAGTGGCTCACACCTGTATTCCCAGCAACTAGAGAGGTGGAGACAGGAGGATCAAAGGTTCAAGGCCACAGGCAGCCTGAGTAACTTAGTGAAATCCTGTCTCAAGATAAAAAATTAAAAATGGCCTGGGAGTACAGCTCAATGGTAGAGTGTTTGCAAAGTATGTGCAAGGCCCTGGGTTCAACCCCCAAGTACTGCAAAAAGAAAGAAAAAAAAAAAGAGCAAATGAAAATAACAAGTGTTTTATTTATCTAATATTTTAAGAATCACAAATTAGTCCAGGCATGGTTGCAAATGCCTGTACTCCCAGCAACTCAGGCAATAGAGGGAAGAGGATCGCAAGTTCAAGGCCAGAGGCAGCCTGTGTAACCTAGCAAGACCCTGCCTCAAAAAATCAAAAAGGGGCTGGGAGTGAAGCTCAGTGGTAGAGAGGTTGCAAAGTATGCACAAGACCTATTCTATTTGTTGTTCTATTTTAACCTTGAGGAGGTCCAGGCAAATCTGAGAGATACAAATAAGCCTTTACTTCTGCAAGGTTAATGGCAAAGGTGCAAACTGGACAGCCTCTCGCAAAGACAATGAGAAAGAAAAGTGGGATAGTTTTCTTCTAAGACAATTTAGAAATTTGCATTAAAGGCCTAATGCTTCTCAGCCAGGCCTAATAGCACATACCTTTAATCCCAGTGATTTATGAGGCTGAGGCAGGAGGATTACAAATTCAAGGCCAGAGGCAGCCTGTGTAACTTAGAGAGATCCTATCTCAAAATTAAAATAAATAAATAAATAAATAAATATAAAATAAAATAAAAAACCAGCTAGAGGTATAGCCCAGTGGCAGAGCACTTGCAAAGTATGTGTGAGGTCCTGGGTTCAACTTCCAAGTACTTCAAAAACATAAAATGAAATAAAAACCTAATGTTTTCATATTTCTTTTAAGCCAGCAATCTCTATACCCCACCTTTAGCCTAAGGAAATAAATCAGGATACAAGCAAAGACTTAGTTGGAAGACTGTTCACTCAAGCACTGTTTGTAATAGTGGATAATTGGACACAATCTAAACATTTATCAACAAAAAATTTAATTAATTAAACAAATTTATAAACCAACTACAAGATAGGGCATTATACAGATATATAACCTTTAGAATATAAAATGTCTATTAACCTTTAGAAATACTATAAGTCTACTCTGACATGGAAAGAAGCCCAAGACACACAGTTAAGTAAACAATGTCATAGGGTTTACATGTTGCATACAAAACATGCAAAAATTATATACCTATGTATCAGTGAACATGGGGAGATATGATGGATATCCACCAAAATATTAACAATGATAATGAGTAGAGTTCCACTTAATTTTCACTTTTTTCTTTGTACTTCCCTATTATGCTGTAACTTTAATGATTTAATGATGAGAAACATTATTCATAAGCCATGCTTGGTGGCATAGGCCTGTAATCCCCAGTGACTCAGGAAGCCCAGAGAAGAGGATCACAGGTTCAAGACCAGAGGCAGCCTGTGCAATTTAGTGAGTCCGTGTCTCAAAACAAAAAATAACGAAGGTGCAACAGGAGTACAGCTCAGTGGTAGAGCACTTGCAAAGTATGTGCAAAGCCTTGAGTTCAACCCCCCAGTACTATGCAAAAAGGAAAAAAAGTTATTCATAATACTAAAGGAGGAAGACAGGTTAAAAACCAGTAAGTCCAGTGACTGGGAACTGAAAAGAAGAGGAAGCCTAAAACAGTTACAAGGGAATCCCAAAAAGATTAATATCTGACTTCATATATATATGTTGTTGTTGTTGTTAGATGCCATCGAGTCAGTATCCGACTCATAGCCACCCTACATACAACAGGGGAAACACTACTGTCAGTGCTTCTCTGCTGTTCATAGGGTTTTCAATGGCAGATTGATTTTTGGGAGTGGGTTGCCGGGTCCATCTGCCAAGCCTACTGCACCTGGTGTTCCCAGGTAGTCTCTCGTCCGAGTACTAACCAGGTCTGATCCTGCTTAACTTCCAAGATCTGACGGGATAGGATGCCACAGGGCTACGGCTGCAGGCTACTTCATATATAGTATGATCCAATTCTGTATAGTAAATGTCAATTTTACATGCATATAAACATCCATCTATAACGGAAAAGTGGGAGAAGGACCTGGCAACCCCCTCCCAAAAATCAATCTGCCATTGAAAACCCTATGCACAGCAGAGAAGCACTGACAATAGTGTTTTCCCTCTTGTACAGAGGGTCGCTATGAGTTGGATATCGACTCGATGGCAACTAACAACAACAACAACATAATGGAAAAGAGAAAATCTCACCAACTCAGGAGGCAGATCAAAAGTTCAAGGCCAGAGGCAGCCTGTGTAACTTAGCAATACTCTATGTCAAGACAGAAAATAAGCTGGGCACAGTGGCATACACCTGTAATCCCAGTGACTCAGGAGGCAGAGGCAGGAGGATCACAAGTTCAAGACCAGAGGCAGTCTGTGTAATTTAGTGAGACCCTGTCTCAAAAAGTAAAAAAAAAAAAAAAAAAAAAGGGCTGAGAGTGCAGCTCAGTAACATAGCACTTGCAAAGCATACAAGTGCCAGGCCCTGGGTTCAACCCATAGTACTGAAAAAAAAAAAAAAAGATAGAAAATAAAATGGGGCTGAGAGTGCAGCTCAGTGGTAGAGCACTTGCAAAGTATGCATGAGGCCCTGGGTACAACCCCCTAGTAACTGGGGGAAAAAAAAGCTTTAAGTTATAAAACAGATATGTAATTTAACATTTAAAGTAAATAGTCTTGCATTGTGCTTTGCATAAAGGCCAATCCCCCCTGTTACAAGATAAACATACAAGACAATTTAAAAAGACACATAGATTCCACAAGAAAATCTTCAAAAAATGATAAATTAAAATCTGCAAAAAATATGTTTAAAGCATTCAATGCTAGCCAAACTTGGAAGATTTTTCACACAGGCATCTGCCAAAACTCTGGCTCATCCACACAGTTAAAAGGCTCTAAAAACTGAGTGCCCCAATCACTCTGTCCATCTGAACAAAAATGGCAAAGTGAGTTTTTTTCAACTTTACATTATCGTTGTGGTTAGGTGCCACAGAGTCGGTATTCGACTCATAGCGACCCTATGTACAACAGATGAAACATTATTGTCAGTGCTTCTCTGCTATTCATAGGGTTTTCAAGGGCTAATTGTTTTTTGGGAGTGGGTTGCCAGGTCCCTCTCCCAAACCTTACATTGTTGTTGTTGTTAGGTGCCCTCGAGTTGTGTCAGACTCATAGCAACCCTTATAGGGTTTTCAGTGGCTGATTGTTTCAGAATTGCCTTGGGAGTGGATTGCCACATCCTTCTCCCATTTTTGCGGTGCTGGGAATCAAACTCGGGACTTCAGAGACTGCAGAGCAGCGCTCTACCAACTGAGCTAAATCCCAACCCCAAACCTTACATTACTTAACCTTAAATCGTATACAGAATAGAAACTAAGACTGCATAGAAAACTTAATAGTTCCTCTTGGCTTCTGTTTATTATGTGTTATGTTGTTGTTATTAGGTGGCATCCAGTCAGGTCTACAGTTTGGATATAAATGTCCCCCAAAAGTCATGTGTTCGAACACTGCATCCCCAGCTGGTGGCACTGTATGTGGTGACTATGAAACTCTGGAAGGTGGGATTCTAGCTTTGCACACACAGCTCCCTGGCGGCAGGACTTTGCAGGTTTTTACCCAGAGCCCAGGTTCTAGTTGCTCTCTGCTACCTGATCATCAAGATGTGAGGTTCTGGGCCATAGACACTTAGAAGTCATTATTGGGAAAACCATCAACACAACGCCACTTATCAGATCAAGAAGCATTTCCTGGCCAGCCTGGGGACCACAAAAGGCACTGTATAGGCTTGATGGGTTATTCCAATGCCTCAATCCTGAAAGCTTCTAAGCTGTTACATAGTTCACACGGTCTCTTAATTGATTTCATGTTGATTTCTGGGCCATTACAAATTATATCTACTGTTTTTCTTTTTGTAGTACTAGAGGGTGAACCCAGGGCCTCACATATACTTTGCAAGCACTCTACAACTGAGCTGTACCCTCAGCCCATTTTTTGCTTTTTTTTTTACTTTTTTTTTGTGTGTGTGGTACTGGGGGTTGAACCCAAGGCCTCGCACTGCATCCTTTGCAAGTGCTGTACCACTGAGCTGCACCCCCAGCCCACTTTTTTTTACATCTTTTGAGACAGGGTCTCTGCTAAATTACACAGACTGCCTCTGGTCTCCAACTTGAAATCCTCCTGCCTCTGCCTCCCAAGTAGCTGGGATTACAGGTGTGTAGCACCGGCCCTGGCCCATTTCTTACTTTTTATTTTGAGACAGGGTCTCATAAAGTTTCACAGGCAATCTCCTATCTCTGGCCTCGAACCTGCAATCCTCCTACCTCTACCTCTGGAGTCACTATAATTACAGGAATGTGCTACCACACCGGGGTTATAATATCAATCATGAATTTAACCAAAAGGAAGTAAGGAGAAAGTGGAAAAAATCCTGGATAAAAGACAATGCCTAAAACCTAGCATCATGGCACATGCTTACAATCGTAGCCCAAACTATACAGTGAGATCCTACCTCAAAAAAAAAAAAAAAAAAAGGACAATGTGTAAAAATAGTTCACTCACTTATTAAATGAAAATTTCTATGAAAGTCTAAAATTTGATTCAAAGCTCAATAACTCCCTTTATGTTCGGCCAAGATTCCTGTTTCACAGCCTGACCAATACTAACCAAGAGAGTAATGAACTGGCAGTCATGCAAAGTCACACAACTTTGTATGGCCTTGAACTACGTGACTTCAAGATTCTGCAACAGATGAAACACAACATACTGAGTAGATTCCCTATTACTTCTGCCACATCATACAAAATGTTAAAAAAAATTTTTTTTTGGTAATACTTAAAGATTGGACCTAGGGCTACATGCATGCTTTGCAAGCACTCTACCACTGGGCTGCACCCTCAGCCCATTTTTTATTTTTTATATTGAGACAGTCTCACTAAATTACACAGGCTACCACTGGACTCAGACCTGTGATCCCCCTGCCTCTGCCTCCTGAGTTGTTGGGATTTTAGGCATGAACCACCAGGCTGGCTTTTTTTTTTTTTTTTTGTAGTATTAGAGGTTTAAACCAAGGGCCTCGCACATACTTTACAAGCACTCTACCACGGGGCTGCACTCCCAGGCCATTTTTTATTTTTTATCTTGAGATAGGGTCTCACCAAGTTATGCAGACTGCCTCTGGCCTCGAGCCTGCGATCCTCCTGCACCCACCTCCCAAGTCGCTGGGATTACAGGTGTGAGCAACCATGTCTGGCAAATGTTATTTTTTTCTATAACTACTCTGAAATGGGTAGAGGAAAAAAATAGAAGAATTTTTTTCAGAGTAATAAAGGAGCTAAAGAATATCAAAATGGGGACTGGATAATTCAGATGATTATTCTTCAACCTGGGTTGACAAAACATGCAGTTTTATTGGGTCTAAGCATGCATAAACTCATTACTGAATATGGAAGGAGAAAACCATACCTTGCTTCTTCCAACTGCTTCTCTCTTGCTTTCCTCTTGGCCTTTTTTCCCTGAGTATTAGCCAAGCGGGCTCTAGCTTCAGAAAGCATCTCAAGTTCATCTGCAAAAATAAAGAGAAAAAAATTAAATTCCTCTCCAACATAAGCAAGGTATGTCCAACATATACTAGTGCTTAAAATGAGAAAAAGCATACACACACTATATGGCGTAGCGTAAAACAAACAGCTTGAAATTCTCAAGTGAGAGAAACATAGGTTAAAAACCAGGACCACCACTTGCTAGCTCTGTGACCTTAGTCATTTATCCTCCTTGACTGTGTTTCCCTATAAAATTAGAAAAGGAACCGGTTGTAGTGGCATAGGCCTGCAATCCCAGCACTCAAGAGGCTGAAGCAAGAGGATCAATATATGAGTTCAAAGCCAGCCTGGTCTACATAGCAAGTTCCAGGCCAGTCTGGGCAACACAGTAAGACTCTGTCTCAAAGAAACAAAAGATAAAATAAAATAATAGCAATTCTATACATCATTGAATATTGAGAAGAGCTAAGAAAAATGAAACATGAACTAGGCACTTTGGCACAGATCTGTTACCACAGCAACTCAGGATATTAAGGCAGAAGGATCATGAGTTCAAGGGCAGAGGCAGCCTGTGCAACATAGAGACCATAAAAAAAAAATAGCCTAGGGGTACGGCTCAGTGGTAGAGCACTTTCTAAACATGTGTGAGGCCCTGGGTTCAACTCCCCAACACTGCAGAAATGAAAAATTAAGTACCTGAAGCATCAAGCAAGTATTTGTTAAATGGAAGCCATAAGCATCATCCCCCACGTCTGTCATTTTGTCATGCTGTGGTGGCTTGCACGCTGCTGTGATGCTAAAAGCTATGCCATCAGTATTTCAGATACCAGCAGAGCCACCCATGATGGACAGGATTCAGCTGAACTTTCAGACTAAGACAGACTAGGAAGAAGGACCAGGTAGCCCACTCCCAAAACAATTAGCCATTGAAAACCTTATGAATAGCAGAAAAGCACTATCAAATATAGAGCCCGAAAATAAACCCCCAGGCTGGAAAGCACTCAAAAAATGACTGGGGAAGAGCTGCCTCTTCAAAATACAGTCGACCTTAATGATGGGAATGAATGAAAACTACTAGGACCTCCTGTTGCTAATGTGACACAACTCAAAATGAGAAGAAACATAGTAGGTGCAACAGCTGCAACAATGGGCTCGTACATAAAAAGACCTTGTGCATAGCACAGTGTTGGGTACTGCTTTGTTCTATTGTATATAGGGTTGCTATGAGTCTGATCAGACTTGACCCAACAAAATAAAAACATAAGTATCATATTCCTCATTATCACCAACTAACTGGCACAATACAAATTATGAGACACTGTATAAACTCATTATGAGGGAATTGCCAATCTTCATTAAATACAATTTCTCTCCTCCAATACATTTTCCATGACTCTCCAAAATAAAAAGCCATTATTAACACTTTGAACAATTTCTATACTAGGCTGTCCAATAAAATCAGCTGGGGACTTTTAAAAAACTTAGATTCCACTCAGATTACTACCTTCACCTGAAAATCCCCCTTTCCAACAAGAATTACTGATCCATTATCTCCAAAGGAGGCCCTGTTACCTACACTTTTTTAAAGTTTCCTAGGCGACAAGGATGCAGCCACTGGTACTTTCAAACTTTTACATTTTAAAAACCCAACAAAAACCCTGTGAGATAAAATAAATATTTTTCTCCATCCAGCAGGGAAAGAATCAAAGCTCAGAGAAACTATATGAATTACCAAAGGTCAAACAGCAAATATGTGGTAGATAAGGACCTAATGTCCAATTCCTCACAGGAATTGTTTGTTCCTCACAGGAATTGTTTGTGCCTCACAGAATTATAAGTCCATAATAATTTTTATAATTGTTCAGTGCCTTATTCTAATAAGTCTCCATCACAGTCTTCCAATGTTGCCCTCTCACATGGATTAAATCGCTTGCCTAAATTCAAAGAAGAATGAAGGTCCCATATCTAACTTGTTGCCTTTCTATATACAATGGGTATGAGAAACAGGATAATCTGGGACTTACCACTCGTTTCTGGGAAATCTGACCAGTGGTATTACATTGCTTAATTTATTAAATGAATTGAAGAAATGGAAGATCAAGCGGTACTGTCCAAAAGAGCAAATACTCACAGTTGGAAAAATACTTAGAATAACAATTGCTGACACAAATGGAATTCTGAGAAGTCAGAGCAGTCCAAAAAGGACCTAAAACGGTTTTAAAAAGGCCTGAGGACTCTTTAGCTACTGAAGAAAAAAATTTCCCATAAGCATACACTTACCCTCATCCATATCAATTGGATCAGGCCGTGCTGGTTTTGTTTCTGGATTTGGATCAATTTCTCCAGGTTTAAGTTTTCGTGGATCATCTGTTGTTTCCTCTTCATTGTCCCTTTGGGCAGTTTTGTCCCTAGAAAAAGGCTCAGATGAGTTAGTCACTGTATCATATCGTTTAGTATTAGAATTACCATGTTTATTAGCCCTGGCCCTCTTTATTTTTTCCAAAACCCCAACAGATGGGCATTAACAAAATAAAGCATTTCTACTATTGAAATAAATGGTATTAAAAGCCTCTAATTTCAGTGAGTGTTTCTATTCACTAAGAAACAGGATCCAAGTAGCCTCTTAATCACAAATGCAGTACAGCCATACAAATAAAAACACTATTAGAAAAGAACCAAAATGTTCTAATAAATTTATAACAGTACAATTATAGGTGACTTTTATTTGCTCATTATTTTTTTTCTCAGATTTTCTACAAAGAACATGTAAGGCAGGAACACTTTTTTAAATTATTATTTTAAAAAAGTAACAGAAAATATAATTTTGGTTAGTCATACAACATTTGGAATACAGAATCTAATACTTTAGCTCCACTGGCTTTAGTCATGCTTATAATTAAAAGTTTGAGAGGAAATGCTAGAAATATGTTCAGCCTCATTAATATACACACATATTTTAAAATGCTTTTACAGATGAACCTACAGGAGAAATTCATAATGTTCCAAACACTGGGCTGCTGTTCTTCCAATGATTGGAGCAATGGTCCTCCACTGAGTTGGCATCAACTTAGCCAAGTGCAAGAGTTTTTCCTCCTCTTCTCTGGACCATTCTGTTTTTTTAATGCTTGGATCCAGCCATTCATACCTATTAAAAAGATAGCATTTTTACACTTTAATCAGTCACCTAGTATAAATATCCAGTTTATATATTGTTGTTGTTGTTGTTGTTAGGTGCAGTCAAGTTGGGTTCAACTCATAGTGACCCTCATAGGGTTTTCAATAGCTGATTGTTTTCGGGATTGCTTTGGGAGTGAACTGCCAGGTCCTTCCTGAAGTTTATATATTAGATATACTGATTTATACTGTCCGAAAAACATATGCTCTCATCCTTCAATTACTAAAGCTATTCATTTGACAACAGCTGTTCTTTCCCCATCTCACTATATTCTACTGTATTTTAATTATGCAAGACTAGTAATGCTTAAAAAAGGTCATTTGGCTAGATGCCATGGCACATGACGGTAATCCCAGCTACTCAGGATGCAGAAGGATCTCAGGTTCAAGGCCAGAAGCAGCCTGTGCAACTTGACAAGACTCTATCTCAAAAAATAAAGAGGCTGGGTGTGCAGCTCAATAGTAGTAGAGCACATACCTAGCATACACAAGACCCTGGGTCCAATCCCCAAGTACTGCCAAAAAAAAAAAAAAAAGACAGTGAGAGAGAAAGAAAAGAAAAGGGAGAGTATTTGACTGAAATGTGATCAAAGCCTTCTTTTTCAACTATCATTTATTCTTATTTATTTGTCACTTTACCAGAGGCTTTGAAATTATCTGGAAAAAGACAAGACCATTCCCTATTAGAAACTAACGTTTCTAGTTTCCGCTGTACTTTGTCATGCTTTGGTTCTCACAATGCCTTAGCTTCCTTCTTTAAGCATCTGACTTACACCCACTAAATACTTTTCAATGTTGTATAGTTTCTTTTGGTATGCTTTTAAATTTAAGTAAATCTCCTAGGACAGTAGTTCCCAATCTTTGGACCAGAGACTGGTTTCATGGAAGACAATGTTTCCACACACCCTAGTGGAAGCTCAGGTGGTAACAAGAACTATGGGGAGCAGCTGTAAATTTACTTGCTCACTTGCCGCTCACTTTTGAGTAGCCCAGTTCCTAACAGTTATACCAGTCCGTGACCAGAGGGTTAGGGACCCCTGTACTATAGCATCCTCTGTTCTAATGTCCACTCAAACCCACCTTTTCCATCCAGTGCCTAGATGGATGAGAAGCTGACAAAAACGACATAAGTCCTCACAAACATCAAAGCAGGAGCTTAGTGCCACTAAGAGAAACAGAAATCAGAACCATTTCTTCAGCCTAAGAACCATCTTCCTCTTTGAAGTCTAATCTCTACATTCTGACTCTTTTCCCTATCCAGATGCCCAGGAAATTGGAGCTCTCTTGTACGATCCAAAGTATGTTTCTAGCACCAGATAAGCTGGGGCTGGGGCCAGATCGCTCATGCCAAATACACATCTAAACAGCTTAATGTGTTCACTGCCCTTTGATTTAAAAGGTGATACCATAGGTGTAGTGTTGGCTTATGTTGCATCTTAGCATGTTGTTGTTGTTGTTGTTAGGTGCCATTGAGTCGGTATCTGACTCATAGCCACCCTGTGTACAACAGGTGAAACACTATTGTCAGTGCTTCTCTGCTGTTCACAGGGTTTTCAATGGTGGACTGATTTTTGGGAGTGGGATGCCAGGTCCATCTTCCAAGCCTACAGCACCTGGTGTTCCCAGGCGGTCTACCATCCAAGTACTAACCAGGTCAGACCCTGCTTAGCTTCCGAGATCTGATGGGATCAGATGCCACTGGGCTACAGCTGCAGGTAGTATGTTGTTAGGTCCTGCCAAGTCAGGTTTGACTCATAGTGACCCTATGTACATCAGAACAAAACACTACTCAACACTGTGCCATGCCCGGCATTGTGTCAGTGCTTCTCTGCTATTCACAGGGTTTTCAATGACTGACTATTTCAACAGTGGGCTGCTAACTCCTTCTCCCATTTTTGAACTCTGGGGATTGAACCCAGGGCTCCAGAGAGCACAGAGCAGCACTCTACCAACTGAGCTAAACCCCTTCCCCACATTTTAGTATAGCCAATATATAATATTTCAGCAATTATGAGGAAATTCAACAATTGTGAACTTTCCTAGGAAATAAACATTATCATTCATTATTTTGGGAAAGTAAGTTCTAAAACTACCACTTCATAAACTTTTGGAACACAATCCATTTATAAGCTGGGGCCCATATGTCCCTAAAAGATTTTATGCTTCGTGCCGGGCGAGGTGGCGCACGCCTGTAATCCCAGCTGCTGGGAAGGTGGAGGCGGGAGGATTGCAAGTTCGAGACCAGAGGCAATCTGTGTAACTTAGCAAGACCCTGTCTCAATGAAAAGTCAAAAAAATGGGCTAGGGACCAGGCGTGGTGGCGCACACCTGTAATCCCAGCGGCTTGGGAGGCAGAGGCAGGAGGATCACAAGTTCGAGACCAGAGGCAGTCTGTGTAATTTAATGAGACCCTGTCTCAAAAAGTAAAAAAAAAAATGGCCTGGAGGCACAGCTCAGTGGCCCAGCACTTGCAGAGCATACAAGCGTGAGGCCCTGGGTCCAACTTTCAGTACCACAAAAAAAAAAATGGGCTAGGGGTGCAGCTCAGTGGTCCAGCACTTGCAGAGCATGCAGGAGCGAGGCCCTGGGTTCAACCACCAGTACTGAAAAAAAACAAAAAAAAAAAAGATTTTATGCTTCACAAAGCACTCTCAACTATATTAACTTGTTTAAGCTTCACATCTCTATCAGTTACTGCCAAGTATTTTTATGCCAAATTGGGAGAAAACACAGGCAGTGTAAAGGAGATAGAGAAATGGTTTGCTTAAGACCAAGTGAAAACTAAATCTAAAATCCCATCTCCCACTCTATACTTCCTGCTATATCATGAAGCCTGCTTTTTTTTTTTTTTTTTTTTTTTTTTGAGAAGATTCAAAGAACTTCTATTTCATTTATAATCAAGGTCACTTTTTGTTTTCTATATATTAACTGGTACATACCATCTGGCTTTACACTGTTTTGCTGATTTTCTATGCAGCAGCGAGGCAATCCTAGACCACTGGTTTTTCCCATATTTCATTACCGCTGCTTTCAGAATTTCATCCTTAAATAGGCAGAGAAAGAATACATTTAGTCACAAAGCTCCAAGTGAAAAAAGACAAAATTTAAATAAACTCTGAGAGGACTGCTGTAGAGAACATATTTTTAAGGTATGCAAACCTCATTGACTGTTAATGATAAAACATCAAATAAGAATCAGCAAAATAAAAAAATGAGGAAAAAATCCTTTATAAAAACATCTTACCTGTTTTTACATACACACTCCTGAACGAACTAGCAGTGAGACCAGCCCAATCTGAGAAATACTACTTTATGACAGACATTAATAAAAAGTATTCTCCAGTGTGTATCTATCACTCGCTTCAAAAAGGTACAGCTCAGCCAGGTGAGATGGCACATGCCCATAATCCCAAAGACTTGGGAGGCAAAGGCAGGAGGATCACAAATTCAAGGCCAGAGGCAGCCCATGCAACTTAGCAAAATCCTATTTCAAAATAAGTAAAATAAGTTAAAAAAAAAAAAAAGGGCTGGGGGTACAGCTAAGTGGTACAGTGCTTGCAAAAGCATGCTTGTAGCTCTGGGTTCAACCCCCTAGTACTGAAAAAAAAAAAAAAAGTTAGCTCATTCATTTTTACATCCCCCAAAAAACATTTTCTGAATACTCACACTGAATTAGGTCTTGTACACTTACAGAAAGAGAATCAACTGGACACATCAAGGCCTCAAGAAGCAACTTGGGACTCTGGTTATGCATGACATTTCCTTTCCTGCCAGTTTGTCCCCATGATGTCCCAAGAATCCACATCTCAGGTTTAATCTAAAAATTCTCTTTCCCACCATACTGAACTTGTACTTGAGCCTCTCCACTCCAACTCCCCTCCCATCATCAAAGACCAGACCAGACCAGACCAGACCTACAGGGCTTTGACCACTACATAGGAATCCTATCCTATTAGTTGATTTTGTACACTTGTCTCTTCTTCAAAAACTATCTCTTCTCCAATTTATTTTTTGTCATGTTTTTTATTAGTAATTTTTTAGTTAGCGTACAACTTAATGAGTTTCATCATGATATTTTCATTCATGCATATCAAAGTACATTGCTCATGTTCACCTCCCCCATTACTTTGTCATGACACCCCCAGCCTCTTCCTCCCCACCAATGGTCCCCCTTTTGGTCTTGTCTGTATCTATATATATATACATTTGTAAATATCATTCATATATATATATATTTTCACATATACATTCACATATATTCATATATATTCACATATATATTCATATATATGATATATATGCATATATATCATATATATATGAGAACATACAAATCATTTATATGTATACATGTATTGTTGTTGTTAGGTGCCATCGAGTCGGTATCCGACTCATAGCGACCCTCTGTACAACAGGGGAAACACTATTGTCAGTGCTTCTCTGCTGTTCATAGGGTTTTCAATGGCAGATCGATTTTTGGGAGGGGGTTGCCAGGTCCTTCTCCCAAGCCTACAGCTTCTGGTGTTCCCAGGCGGTCTCCCATCCAGGTACTAACCAGGCCCAACCCTGCTTAGCTTCCGAGATCTGACAGGATCGGATGCCACAGGGCTACGGCTGCAGGCATACATGTATATATATGTACATATAAAAAAATTTTGGCTTAAGGGCAAAATACGTGATGTTTCTCTCCCTTTCCCCCATTATCTTTTCTTGTTACCCCTTCTCATTCTCTTTAGTCCGTCCTCTCCCCCTAAACAGGCCCTTTTTCACTTTCAAACTTGTATATTTTAATATTAAATATATATTGAAATCTAACATGCACATATGAGAGAAAACGTGATCTTTACCTTTCTGAGTCTGGCTTAATTCACTTAAAATGATGATCTCTAGTTCCATCCATTTTCCAACAAATGCCATAATTTCAAATTTCTTTATGGCTGAATAAAACTTCGTAGTGTATATACAACACATTTTCCCTACCCACTCCGTCTGCTGATGGACACCTAGGTTGATTCCATATTCTAGCTATTGTGAATAGTGCCACAATAAACATGGATAAGCAGGTATCTCTATGGTATGTTGACACAGATTCCTTGGGGTATATACCTGGGAGTGCTACAGCTGGGTCATAAGGTTGTTCTGTTTTTAGTTCTTTGAGGAGCCTCCACAGTGACTGCACCAACCTGCCTTCCCACCAGCAGTGTACTAGGGTTCCTTTCTCCATCCATCCTCTTCTCTAAGTTAAATAGCCTGGTCCCCTCACTGCAAGCTGAGGCCATTTTCACTGCCCTGATTTGTAACACTGTTAAAGTTCTGCTATATTTCAACACATTTCAATCAAGCATATATATATGGCAGGTACCTGCCCTACTAGATTCATTCCCAAACATCTGCCAAGCAACCTATTTCATGTTGGTTACTCAGTTCTAGAGATACTAAGTCCTGGTCCTCTTGTAGTGCTGTTGATACAGGGAATAGCAACTACCACTCTGACAGCCTATGTGACTGTGTTGTAAATGTTCCAAATGTATTCCCTCATTTCATCCTTAAAAGAGTTATTTACTATTATCTCTTTTAGAAAAATTAGGAAACAGAAGCTTTGAGAAGGTAAGAAACCTAGGCAGCATCACAAAGAAAGATACGATCCTTGCAAAAAGACAAAGCCAACTATAATAAACAGGTAAAAGAAGTACCACGAGACCACTGGGGGTGTAAATAATTTTTACATGGTGAATAGGCAAAACAAGTGTTTCTGAACTAGGTTTGAAAGATGTTCAGAAAGATGCCAAAGAGTAGGAAGATATCCCAAGAAGTCACAAGATGTTAAAAAAAAAAAAAAAGCATCTAAAGATGTGTTCCAGAAACTGATTAAAATTCAGCACACTCTAAACACAAAATGTACTAAAACCTAATTTCTGCTTTATTCCTTTTCTACCTCCCTTTAACTCACTCCTGCATTACCCACTACAGTTTTGGAAGCAGGCACTACCATAGGCAGTTTGTGTTAATTGGCTTTTATCCAGGCAAAGGCCAAGCGACAGAAGATAAGGGAAAGACCTTGGGATCTGTAGAGAGGGCAGATCATGCCCTCTAATAGATAAACAGAGGGATCCAACTATAAATAAACGGGCTCTTCGAATCTGGCGCTCAAACCGTTTCCCCTCTGCAAGTCAATGAAAACCAAAGTTGTGGCCACAGTAACTTCTTTATTTTTATCAGCGAGGGGAGAGGTGGTCGAGTCCAGGGAGGATGGTGCCCCAGAAAAAGAACTGCCACTGATGACCCATCACCTTCGCCACAAACAGCGCCTCCGGGAGACGGAGGGGCGCGTCCTCAGTTCAACAAATGTCCACTAAGGGCCTAACATGCTGGCAGTGAGAGCGGAGCTGAGTGGCCAGGTGGTTAAACCTCGATTTCTGTCCATGAAGTGCTCAAATAACACGCAGGTGGGCCCACGGCTAGTACCCGGAGGGTGAGCCCTCACGCAGTCCCCCAAGCAGACCCCGAAGGGCATCCACGGAGCCCCGGCCTCCGCGCGTGCGTACAAGCTACCGGATCGGCCAGAGGGCAGCGGACGGCGGGAAAAGGGGCTCACCTCGGTATTCCTCCACACACCCCCTTTGATCATAATTCGAGGCATTTTGGCGGTAAGTGTCCCGGCAAGCTGCTAAGAAGAGCTTCAGTAATGTGGTAACGACGTTTCACCCACGGGACGCCAATCTGCCACTTCCTCCAAGCACGACCTTCTGCTTTGTAGAGATCTGCGCAGGCGCGGGGGATGGGGCAGTAGAGGCAAAATAGCAAGTCTCGCGAGAGCTCGGTGTCTGAAAGGAAAGAAGTGCCCGGTTAAAGCTTTAGCGTGAGAAAGCTGACAAAATCATCAAACTGCTCTGGCCGAGGCGCCCTACTCCCTGCGCATGTCCAAGAGAGGTTGGAGGAAATCACCACTCTCGCGAGATACCAGAGGTGGCACTTGGCTCAGAAAATATATTGGGATCGGTTGCGACGTCACTCAGGAGCAGTAGGTGGGAATGTGGTGCGTGTGAAGTTTTAACACTGTCCGAAGACAGCAATGTCTTTTTGGGGAGTTTTTTTGGTTTGGCTTTTTGTTTTTTGTTTTTTGTTTTTTTGCAGTACTGGGGGCTGAACCCACTGCCCCGTGCTTGCATGCGCTGCAAGTGCTGTACCACTGAGCTGCACCCTCAGCCCATTTTTTTCCTTTTTTTTTTTTTTTTTTTTTTTTTTTTTTTTTTTTTTTTTTTTTTTTTTTTTTTTTTTTTTTTTTTTTTTTGTGTGTGTGTGTGTGTGTGTGTGTGTGTGGTACTGGAGGTTGAACTCAGGGCCTCGCGCTTGCATGCTCTACAAGTGCTGGACCACTGATCAACACCTCCAGCCCATTTTTTCAGTTTTTGAGACAGGGTCTCGCTAAATTACGCAGACTGCCTCTAGTCTCGAACTTGCCATCCTCCTGCCTCCGCCTCCCCAGTCACTGGGATTACAGGCGTGCACCACCTCTCCCGTCTCACCTTGTTAATTTATTAAAGTAGCACTTTTTTTATGCCTTATTTCACTGATAGGAATTTATTCACAGAATGCTCAGGAAAAAGCAATAGCTGTGTAAGAATCAGCTTTCTAACCTGTGAAATATAGACAATAATAGTACCAAGCACGTGAGTGTCCCAAGGATTCTAAATGAGATCATAAACCCAGCACAGTTACCTGATATGTAACTGCTCAAAAAGAGACCCTGTCTCAAAAAGAAAAAAAGAAAAAAAAAAAAAAAAAAAAAAAAAAAAAAAAAAAAAAAAAAAAAAAAAAAAAGGAAGGAGTACAATGCAAACTTCACCTCATTCCCAAGGGGATGAATGGTTTCCCAGAAACCCACAGAAATGTCATGTCAGTGTTTTTCATTCATCACTTTTGGGTCTTTAGATTAATAATAAGAGTTACCATTGATAGACACTGGTGTTAGACAAACTCAGGTTAAGACAGAGTCTTGGTTCTCTATTCTCAGAGCCTTATTTGAAAAGTAGAGCTAAGAATACTTAGTTCATAAATTTGGGGACTGATTGAGATGTAACTAGCAACTAGCGAGGTACAGATTGTCAAATTCTCTGCCATCTCACTTTCAAATTACTCACATAGCCTCCTTCACTATTTCAGAGCATCTTTTTGGCTCCAGCCCAGGAAACTATGAAAATTTTTAATTGGCAGATTGGGAAACACCTGTATATATGTATATTGTTGTTAAGTGTCATGGAGTCGGTATCCAACTCGTAGTGACCCTCCTAGGGTTTTCAATGGCTGACTGTTTTGGGATTGCCTTGGAAGTGAATTGCCAGGCCCTTCTCCCATTTTTGTGGTGTTGGGAATTGAACTCGGGACCTCAGAGACTGCAGCGCATCGCTCTACCAACTGAGCTAAATCCCAGCTCCATATATGTATATAGCAACTTTATATTTCTTCATGTCTCCATTTGCCTCTTCTGGAAGAGCTGAAGAATTTTCTGATTAGATTTTATTTTTTTAACCTTGAAATGGAAAATTGTATCAATAAAATCACTGATTTCTGTTGAGGGAGAAGCAGTGTAGGATTAGGAAGAGCACACAGATTTGGTGGCCGTCTCATTTCACTCATCTCTGCTGTCTCCTGGTTGTGTGACTGGTGCCAAGCTATTTTCTCTCTCTTGGCCTCTCTCTACAATGCTGCTCTGTAGGACATGCAACCAGTACCTCTTGCCCACCCCACCCACAACATCCACTCAGATGTCATGGTTGTGGGGAGATACACACATAGGCCATCTGATTGATCTGATCAAAGCTGAACCCATTAAATCTCCTCCCTAGAAATTTTTACACTGGCACCTAGAAGAGGCCAGGCTCTCTTCTGACTGCTGAACCTCTAACCTGTGACACGTAGAAATTGTATACTAACCATGTCTTGGACTATGGAGATGAAGATCGGAAGAAAGCAGGGCACAAATGCATTGAAAAGAGCAAAAAACAAAATGTAAGAGACCGAGGTAGGTCCTGACCACATCAGAGACCCTGGATCCAGTATGCTTTTGATTCCCAGCTGCATCCTTATTCTTGCATTCTGGTAATTAGTTCCCCTTTGGGATTTTGCCAGTTGGAGTTGAGTTTCTATTATTTGTGGTCCTGGGGGTTGAACCCAGGCCCTCATGCCTGCATTCTTTGCAAGTGCTGGACCACTGAGGTGTGCCCCCAGCACCCCCCCCTTTTTTTTTTTTTTTTTTACTTTTTGAGACAGGGTCTCGCTAAGTTATTGCCTCTGGTCTCGAACTTGCGATCCTCCCGCCTCCGCCTCCCCAGCTGCTGGGATTACAAGCGTATGCCACCACACCCAATGAGTTTCTTTTATTTTTAAGCAGAGTCCTAACAGCTCCAGAGTTGGACCAGTTTCTCTCAGAGCCCTTTCAGATCAGATATTCCAAGAGTCCATTATGATGGTTTCTCCTTCCCACTCAGGGCCACCACTGTCTCATATGTCACCTTTGTGCCAACTAGAAAAAGATGCCTCTTCCTCAAGACCTATAATATCATCTGTTGGAAAATTGTCTCAAAATACTGCTATATCTTAGCATATATACTCTAGTACAAGAAATTTAGGTTTACCATGTCTATGATGTGAATTGGGCCCTCTAGGAGCATGCATTATACAGCCAGTCCATCTGAGTGGAGCATCCCTGTCAACTGTCCTCCAGTGTACCCTTGAACGTGCAGGCTCTATGTCTCCCTTCAGGTTTCAGAAAATGCAATGTCATGGAAGCTCTGGATGTCTGAAAACAGAGCTCCAGAACCGCAAGCACAAGAAAACAAATATGCTATCCTCCTGGATGGCCTAAAATTGCCCATCTCCCTTATTATATCACTCTAGCCTCACCAGCCAGGATGGCAGTTACCAAGGATCTCTACAGGACATAGAAAAGAAGAATCCACCATCAGGCAGCCAGACTCTAGTCACTGAGAACCTTCAGCAAAGTTAGTGGCCACTTTCAAACAAAGGCTGAATGAGAAAGAGGCTCCACTTCTTCCTCACTCATCCAAGAAATTATTTCCCAAATGTGTCCCTCAGAACACCAGTCACATGGAATACTCCATAAACACATTTTTTCATGATTACTTGGATTACAAAATGCATCTTCTCTCCTCTTTACTAAAATTAAAACCTGTGAGAAGTTGTAAGGTAAATCTGTTTCTCCCTATCCTGGGTTAAACTGTGTTCCCAGATATATGTTCAAGTCTTAACCTCTAATACCTGTAAATGTGAACTTACAAGAAAGATGTAGTCTTTGCAGATGTAATCAAGTTAAGATGAGGTCACACTAGAGTAGGGAGAACCCTAAATCCAGTGACCGCTGCCTTTATAAGAAGAGAAGTGATGAGGATACACAGAGAGAATTATACCATGTGGAGAAGGGGAGAGAGATTGAGGGTGATGGGTCCAAGCTAAGGAACACCAAGGATTGCCAGCAATCATCAGAGGCTAACAGAGGCATAGAATACATTCTTCTTCTGGGCCTCTGAAAAGAAGCCAACCTTGCTGACACCTTGATTTCACACCCTCACTCTCCATAACCATGAGAGAATCAGTTTCTTTTATTTTAAGCCACTCAGCTTCTAGAGTTGATTAGGGCAGTACTAGGAAGCTAATACACTCCTTTGAAAAAAAAAAAAAAAAAGGATTTCCAAACCAACTTGATCCTGAAAACCATTTTTCATATAATACCTGTTGACATGCAGGAAACAATGTGGGAAACTCTGGCTCAAGAAAAAGAGAGTGTCCATTCAAATTACCAAGGGATTTTAGGCTGCATCATCCCCCATTTTGCCACCCTAATTCCCTCCTGGGGTGGAGGTTCTGACTGAATTGGCATTTACTTAGTTAAGAAAAACACTAAAAATTCTAGTTTCCACCTCTTCCAATTTTTACCATTAAGAAACTACACAGGAAAAGGCTAAAATTAGGAGCAAAATCTGGTGGCAACACCAAAGCATGGATGGATGGGCAAATTAGTCACCCCCACGATCTTCATCTTCCCAAATCAACATATACAATTTAAGATACTGTCCTGTTTTGTAAATCCAATTCCAAAACAAGTCTACTAGCTCCACCCCAACTCCCAGATTGCCATTACTAACCCTGCCCTCCCATTTAGAAATTCCATTACCCAACATTGGGTAAAGCTTACGGCCTAGTGTCATTACTACAAAATGGAGGTACATGCACTCTAATCCTAGTCATTTATATCATACTGCTAAACATGGTTTTAGCTGAAAGCAGAGAATATCAAAAAGATGTCTATCTATGTTTTATTGACTACGCAAAAGCATTTGATTGTGTGGATCACAACAAATTATGGATAACACTTCGGAAAATGGGAATACCAGAACACCTAATTGTGCTCATGAGAAATCTGTACATGAACCAGGAGGCAGTTGTTCGAATAGAACAAGGAAACACTGAG